>VXBJ01002855.1:48412-65616 GCA_013400055.1 Nycticryphes semicollaris | reverse complement strand
TTTTTTTTTTTTCTTTTACTGGAACACTTTTATCCTTACTGCTTTTTCTGGGTCAATTGATCACATCTTACTGGTAGGGTGTGGTTCAGTGTGGCTTGAACTTTTCTCACCATGACATACAAAAAAAGCTTAGCTGAACTTCACAAGTTCATGGTGCATCTACCAGGCTGTACCCAGTTCCCCCAGAAATTCTAGTTCTTAGATGAGAAACTACCTGCAATCACTGTATTCATAGAAGATTCCAAGGCACTTTATCAGCTGTTTCTTTTGACCAACAGTTCCTCATGCTGATTTGAACACCAAATTGCAGAGCTGTAGCAGGATTATCTGCAGTTCTGGAGTACTTTGGATGGAAGATAACATCTTGAATCCTAGCCATGTCTTTTTCTCTGGGCCCTCTGCTGCTGCAGTTAAACTTATGTTTGATACCACTACCTTAGCATCACTGGGAAGTATCTTG
The DNA here is from genome assembly GCA_013400055.1 of Nycticryphes semicollaris. Classification (NCBI taxonomy): domain Eukaryota; kingdom Metazoa; phylum Chordata; class Aves; order Charadriiformes; family Rostratulidae; genus Nycticryphes; species Nycticryphes semicollaris. The sequence continues at coordinate 65,156 of VXBJ01002855.1, read as the reverse complement.
TACCAAACCCAGAGACAATAAAACACTTGATCTATCTAAAAATAAATCAGATGTAAATGGTTTCTTAAATGTGAATTCATTCTTTTTGTTCTATCTTTTTTTTTAATTGATTGGGTACTTCTCTACGAGCACAGCTGTTTCTGTTTACATTAATGATAAAGCATTCATTTTCCTTCTAGTCATTGGTTTTGTTTTGTTTTGTTCTTGTAGCTCAAAGCTTTCAGTAATACACATTTCCAAGGAACATGTCTAGATTTCACAGCAGAAGTTTCTGATTTTACATCATTCATACCATGTTCTTTTAAGGTTCTTCGGGGATGGTAAGTCTGTTGTTTTACATGCCACCATTTTAAGTAATATGAAAATTTTTTTAAACGCTACTATATTTCAGACAGCTGTAAGTGCATAACACATGCCCACCATATTCCATCATTTCTTAGACCCTTTGTCTTGCAGTGCATCTCAGTACCATGTCCTGTCATTGGTTTGGGGAGTATGCATTTTGTTTTCCCTGTGGGAAATTTGCACAGTTACTGTGATTCTTTTTTTAACTCCAGTTAGAATTTATTCCAGATTTTGAGAACTTGGTACAGTAGAAGTGTCTGCATTCCACTTGCGTCGTTTGACTCTGGAACTGAGATTTCTGTACCACATGATTTGATTTTGGCTGCTTTGGTTGCTTTGTGGCATAGCCTTTCAAGTCACCTTACTTTTAAGCTTAACAGAACAAACAAATTTTTTATTCCTGACTTTCTTAGCAAATAGTAAATCTTAAAAAAACCCTTACTGTTAGTAAGCAGCCAGAGCAGCTAATCTTTTTTGTTATGTTATTCTTGCAGTTGGCTCTTGTATTACCAAGGGGAAATCACTGACAATCACTGTGTGCTGGAAGAAGGCCTCTACGTTGACCTCAGTTCCTGTGGCTGCCCGACTGCTACAATCAAATCCCTTAAGCCTATTCAATATGTAAGGAGTTTATTAAAAAAAAAAAAAGTAATGTTTGGATCTCTTTTCCTAGTCAGATGTCTGAAGCAAGTGCTTGCACTAAACAAACTCCCACTTCAGGGAAAACGGTGAAATTTGTTTTCTTGGCTTACAGGATTTTTTGGGTTAGGAACGAGTCAGGCTGCGTGCACAAGTGCATGTGGTCACTTGTCGGCACACACACTCTTGGGTGTTCTGAGCTCAGAGTTGCTCTTTTTTTTGTAGGAATTACATTGATTGGTGTTTTTAGTGTTTTCTGACTGGTCTTTATAATACAGCTCAGCAAGCTTAGTATGCAGTGAGACATTGATTTTTGTCATGCTATTAAGCATACAGGACTTCAGCCAGTGTTAAGTCTTTAAGCAAAGTAAATATGCAAGACATGAAAATTGAAATTACAAGATAGCATGTACTTGCCATAATCTGTTTAATTTACGAACTGTTTAGCAGAAATATTAAAATGGTTTTCACCTCCTAATGGGATCTCAAGTCGTGGGTCAATAAAGTGGTATAATATACCACACATGTGACCTGTGTGTGTGGCATATCAGATAGTCCAGTCCAAAGCTGATGTGGCCATCCTCTGTCTTGGTGACTTCTGAGATACAGGACAAGTACTTATTGCACATGCATATAGTCTTCATGTGACTTTCAAGTCATGTTGGTTGTGCTGCCAGTGCACACAGCTGGCAATCAAGTGCCCTATTGCAGAAGTAAGGTGAGTTATGAGGTCCTCTGTGGTCACAAGGTTGGACAGGAATGCATTGTAATATCCAGTACAAGACAAACAACAGCTTTTAGGATCCTATTGTAATCCCGCACACCGGACACATACCTCTGGAGTCTTGCTGTCGTATCTGTGCCTTCGTTCCGTATCTCAGTATGATCCTATGAAAGAGCATAAAAGATTAGGTGGCTGTAACGCTGTCAATAAAAGAGAAGCAAGTGGCTGCTCTGCCTGCTCCACTGACCAACTTCTCCAAAACTCTTCTTCCTTTCCTGATCACAGAACACAAAGTTGGTCTATGTGGTGTTTGCCCTTCAATATAGTTCTTGTGAAACCAGGCTTTAAAGATTACTCAATTCATTTTTCTTCAAGTGTTAAAGTCCTTTTTCCCCTTTGTGAACAGATTTTTAAAAAACAGCAAAAAGCCCCGAACACCCAAAGCCATAGTCATGGTGGGACGGATGTGCAACTCGAGTTTGAGAGCTGACTGTTTCTTTAGGTTACATAGATACAGCGACTTCAGAGGAGCTATAGCCTCCCACCTGCTGAGAGCCTGGTTTTCAGATTGAAGATTTCCTTTTCATGTTAGTGTTTTTTTCATTCTTGTTCTGCTGAATCAGAATAAAATTTTGACATGAAATGGTAGGTCTCATCCAAATCCCCCAGCCTGTAATCTCGTAGGGAAATAACTATGCAATTTATCATAGTAGGAAGCTACTGGCAGCCCTTGATTCCTGTGGGCCAAGCCCTGGGAGAGAAGTGTGTTTGGCAGGATGTGTGTGAGAAGCTTACACGCATCTTCCTGTACTTTGTAAGTGGCTTGCATCTCGCAGTTCAGTTCCTCTCTTGCAAATAGGAGCCCTTGTATTTCACAAAACCGAGGCAGTAAACGGCATAAAATGCTATTGAACCACACCTGTTTTACAAACAGAAACGCCCTCATCGGCCCCTAACACATTGTGTGTGCTGCTTGCACGGGACAGCGCTCAGAGGCACTGGGCAGTACAGACGTGATGTCAAGCACACAGCAGTAAGTTTGGTCAGTGGTCAGAAACAGCCGTAGTTATTTCTGTGCATTGTCCACAGTGCACTGTTCTTGGAACAGAGCCCTTTTTATTATATTTCTGTTAGCTCATTCAAGAGACCAGCAAGCGTATTCCCAAGTGGAATTGTTGTATGGCTTTACTGAATTCACTTGTGACATTGGGAACCCCTTCCATTGTTCAGCTTTCAATACAAGTCCAGTTTGAGACCTAAGGTATCTCAATAGCTCATGTGTAAGAGGGAGAACGTTTAATTCTCACATCAAGCCCCAAATGTGCACTGTCTCCTGCTCTCCTTTAAGTGAGATGTGTTTGCTGCTCGTGTGACTGTTGGAAGGACTCTCACACCAGGGGAGTGATATATTGCTTCACTGTGTGAGGTTTCTGCGCCACAGATGTTGACTAGAAGTTGAGGCCCATGTGTGCCACTGGCAGGGGGGGGAAATATGCTTTTAGTAGTACAAAGAACTCATAAGACTAGCTTGTTATCAGCCTTTGAATACAGTCCAAGTCTATTGACTTGTGTAGGTGTGGTCCAGCTGTGTATTTTAAGTAAATTGTTTCAGCCAGTCAGCCAGTCCTTTGGCATAGAAGAACAAATCTGCTGGAGCAAATGGGGATACGGGATCTGGGTATTCCCTTTCCAATTTGCAAGATTGTAATGATTATTAACTATATGTTACCTTGATACTGTAGAGCTGAGTGAAGTCCCAACACTGGGCCTTTATCTGCAAGATGTACATAAGAATCTAGATTGTGTGGTGCTAACTCCAAAGGAGCAGTGAAACATAGTCAGCACAGGCCACTGACACCTGTGGGGTGTGCAGCTCGGTTGGGCATCCATGCAGATTTCTGCATCTGACCCTGAATCAAGATGCCTTTTCTGTTCCTGTCAGTTCTGGTAACTAAAAGGAACATCTAGCAATGTTTTTGCTGTTGCATGTAGCAATAGCATATAACCTTTTGAGTTTTCATTTAAAACCTGCAACAGTTTTGAGGGGCTTTTTGGAAGTTGTCAGCTGCCACAAGATTTCTGGGCTCTCCATTTTGGAAGGAGAATTTGAGGACTAAAGTTAGGTATTCGTAGTACTCTGTCATGGCGTGGGTGTGTTTTTGTGATCTGATGGAATGACACTGTAGGGTGGCAGTGGGATTGTTGCGACAAAGTGAGGTAACAGTAATGCCATAATCTATGTGAAACAGCTAAGAGCTTCTGCCAAACCTTCACTATTTTGGGGGTTTTTTTTGTTTGTTTTGAGGATTTTGGGGGTTTTGTTTTGATGATTTGGGGGGGGTGGAGGAAGGGGGAGGAGGGTGTTTTGTTTTGGTTTTTTGTTTTGTTCTCTGGAAAATGCAGAAAACAAACATGGCAAATTTTCTAAATACAGAAAATTTCATAGGAAAGTAACTTCTGAGTTATAGATTGAAAGTTTCCAGAAATATGGTTTGCTTGTTTAAGAGCTCAATTACATAACAAAATGACAAAATGAAAAATCTCATTCTAAATCACTGAGTTGCCCCAATTAGAAAAAAAAAAAAAAAAAAAAAACCAAGCAACAAACTTTCAGAGCAATGAAAAATTAGTTTGGATAAGAATCTAGGCTCAGACTCTAGTGATGGTCTGATTTCTTCCCTATGATAACAGTATGTTAGGTTGATTAGCTTTTTTTGTAATCTTTAACTCTTGGAGGGGTGTTTTATGGGCTCTTTGTTAAAGAGGGAAGTTATCATCCTTTAAGTACAGCGTGCTACCCCCGCCCCCTCCACACACACTCCCCCATTTCTCAAGAAATCCAAATTAACATGGTTCCACTTTAGTTACTTAGTTATTTCCCCATTTACTATGCATTGGTCTCACAGAGGAATTAAGCACATTTTGCAACCAGTTTCCTCTACTCTTTGGGAAGTAGCAAAGCAAAAGTTAGGTAGGCTCACAAGGAGACCACTGTGGCTTATTCTCTGCAGCGTATGATACTCAAGCTAAATCTTTATGAGAACATACCTCTGTTTTTTCCCTGCTGTTCCCTTTCACTCAAATTCAGACCGGACTGTTTTGTCCTTCTGGGAGCATTTAGGAAAATTAAAGGTTAACAAGAGGATACAAAGAAGGAACAAAGCACCTTGATAATAAGAAAATAATGTCCTTTGGTTTTGCTGGTCTGGGAAGAAAAATAATATTGCAATACCCATGTATTAATCTGGATTGCACATCGAATGGTGATGCGTTACATGGCTTCTTCCTTTCTGAGAAGGGGAATGCCTGATGAATCTTTTTCATATTATAAGTGGGGAAAATATGCTAGAAAATATATCTCACAGGAATGTATTTCTTAAGTCACTAGGCAGTTCCACATTTTGGAAGCTCACTTAACATTATAAGGGTATGCTACAATAGGAACCCTGGAACTAATGTAACTTGCCTCTCATTGTCTCCTTTAATCTAAAAATCCCAAAGCAATCTTTAAGAAATGCTCATTGATGGAATTTGCTGGTATTGTTGGTAATAGGTACTCCGTGGGCAGGTAAAAGCATAGCACAGGTTAAGGGCTGCTGTATTTGCTGCAGAGGTGCAGGTTTCCATGCCTATATCAATAAGGGTTTGCCTTTTGCAGTGCTGTGAATTCCTGAAAGCCTGGGCAGCTTGCTTGGTGGCAAGAGAGCAGGTGAAGTCAGCTAGGCCATTTATAGTGCCATGGTTGCTTATTGGGACGTTTGCCCAGTGTTTGTTGTTTGAAGTGGTTAATCTTCTGGGCTAGAAGCCCTTACAAGATGTTCTTACAAAAGGGAGTTGAGCTCCAGCGCTGCTTTCTCTCAGGCATGTTGTTTTGTCAAGCTTCCTGTAGAATTTGGTGTAACTTACAGAGACAAGAATATTCAGGATTGTTGCAGTGAGCAATTAGTTTTCCTTCTAAAACATTAACTGCAGCTCTAAAGTTAAACCAGTCTCATAATTTCTAAAAACAAAAATGAGTTCTGGGTTGTAGGTTGTGCAATGCCTTTTTTTCTTTTTTTTTTCCCTTTTATTTGGAGGCAGTCCTTATTCTTGCTCTGATTGATCATGGTAGTTCCTGTATTTCTATATTGACTATCTTTTCGAAGTTAAATACAGGTGTTAACTAATCTCCCCAGCATTCCTGTGAGGCAAATAATGAAATCAGATACAAAAATTAATTCATGATTCCCAGGGCCAGGCAATGAGTCATTCTGTGTAGCTGGGACTGGACCGTGGGTGTTAACATCCAGAAACCCATGTTCCTCTCCCTCAGCCAGGCATTGTTCCCACACTGACTGAAGGGAGTAGCCAGGCAAGCTCAACTTCAGTAAAGAAAGACAGTTGTAAATGATGAGTTAGCCAAGACTGAAGAGTAAGGATCTTTCCAAAGATGTTGCAATACAGCTGTGGAGGCTCTTCCAGTTAACGTTCTGGCAAATGCTGTTTGCATAGCAACAGGCCAGCAGGGACACAAAGTTGGGGAAGTGTACCAGCCCTTGGCATGAGTGAGTTACAGTCATGCTTTAATCTGGCCCCGTGGATTTCTTTCTTCGGCTTTATTCAGGCTTTCCCACCACAGTCTGCAAGATCTAAGTTTGCAAAAAAAAGAAAGATGTGAGGAAAGGTGTTTTGTCATGACTCCTTCTCAAAAGGGCTTTATTATTACTAATTTTAACAAAATTCATACTGAAAAACTATCTGTATGTTCTCCGTATCTAAAATCATACTTGTGTTTATTAAAAGCATGTGTGCAAGTTCACTTGTGCACTTGGTTTTCAGTTGTAGCATCTTCTGGTTAGCTTCTTTGTGTCTGTACACTACAGCTTTTCAGTGGGTCAAGCACATACGCTTTGCATTGCAAACAAAAGGCATTTGAAAGAAAGCTTGTTTTGCACTGATCTTTGTTTAATAACAAACACTTCGGGGTTGTACTGCATTTTTTCTGAACTGGTGAGGTATAGAATTCTTTTCTGCATTATGAAAAATTTGTGGTGCACAGCTGCTCTCCATTAAAAGAAGGCGGAAGTCATTTTGGTGGATCAGGAACTGGGTGCATGGCTGCACTCAAACCATTGCGGTCAATGGCTTGATGTCCAAGTGGAAGCCAGTGATGAGTAGTGTTCCTCAGGGATCAATACTGGGACCAGTGCTGTTCAACACAGCTGTGCACCCTCAGCAGATTTGCTGACAACACCAAGCTGTGTGGCATGGTCGACATGCTGGAGAGAAGTGTTGCCATCCAGAGGAACCTACAGGCTTAAGAGCCTGTGCAAAATTCATGAAGTTCAGCCAAGCCAAATGCAGGGTTCTGCACCTGGGTCAGGGCAATCCCAGGCACAAATACAGGTTGGGCAGAGAATGGATTGAGAGCAGCCCTGAGGAGAAGGACTTGGGAGTGATGGTGGATGAGAAGCTCAAACATGAGCCGGCAATGAATGCAAGCAGCCCGGAAAGCCACCCACACCCTGGGCCGCATCAAAAGAAGCGTGGCCAGCAGGTCCAGGGAGGGGATTCTGCTCCTCTACTCCACTCTGGTAAGACCCCACCTGGAGTACAGGAAGGACAGCAGCCTGTTGGAATGAGTCCAGCAGAGGGCCACAAAGATGACCAGAGGGCTGGAGCACCTCTCCTATGAAGACAGGCTGAGAGAGTTGGGTTTGTTCAGCTTGGAGAAGACTCCAAGGAGACCTTATAAGTGACCTTCGAGTAGCTAAAGGGAGCCTACGGGAGAGATGGGGAAGGACTTTTTATCAGGGAGTAGAGTGATAGGATGAGGAGTAATGGCTTTAAACTGAAAGAAGGTGGATTTAGGTTAGATAGTAGGAAGAAATTCTTTAGTGCGAGGGTGGTGAGACACTGGAAGAAGTTGCCCAGGTGAGTTGTGGATGCTCTGGAAGTGTTCAAGGCCAGGCTGGATGGGGCTTTGAGAAACCTGGTTGACTGGGCTGGGTCCCTGCCCATGGCAGGGGAGTTGGAACTAGCTGATCTTTAAGGTCCCTTCCAACCCAGACCATTCTATGATTCTATGATTTGAGAGGAAAGTCTGAGCTGAGGTGAACCATGCAAGAGATTTTTAGTATGTTGATGTCCATGAGTAGCATCAACATTTTCAGCATCTGAAATCAACACATAGCGAGGGGAAAAAAGCTGTCATTTCATGGCATCACATGGTGTATTAGGCATAGACTACCACACCTGTTAAGTAAGGAATATCACTGTATTTAACTAGTCACAAGGCTACCTTATATCTTGAAATGCTGTGTAAATATAGCCTTCCTTAATCACCAGCCTCTTGAGCATATTAGATCTCTTCAAGTTTCTCCCTGGACACTGGCATTAAAAAACAGGACAAGCAGAACATCTTGAAACTTTAGTGGTGCTGGTTGAAGCAGGGCAATTAGTTCCTTAACACACAAAGATCAGGCCAAGTAATTCTTTAGTGCTCTGTCATTCTTGCAATTGGTAAACTTTCCGTGAGGGACGGCATTTCAGGTATTTTCCTTGAAATAACTATGAAATGAAGGTAAGGTAATCCTGACCTAGATATGGCAGTGACCTGCCAAGTGTGGGTAAATGTAGGTGACTTCAGCTTACCTTTTGAAATTGGGGATTGGTGTCCACCTAAAGCAACACCACAGTCTGAGGTTGTCCCCTCTTCTACTCTCTGCCCAGTTGCCCTTCCTCTGGATCTGAGGGTCCCGTTCATCCCTGCCCTGGTTAGGACTGGGCTTTGGTGAAGAGTGCTGACCCTGCCAGTCTCACACTTCTCTATCGGTGATGACTGTTGAGCCTGAAAATGGGTGGAAGCACACCTCAGCATTCTGCAAGGAAGGGTGGGAGCAAGATGCCTGTGTAGTAAGTGTTAACAGCACGGCCTCAAACCCTTGTTTTTTTTACTGTTGGTAGTTTCCATGGAGCTATGAAAACAAAATCAGAGAAAAAAGCCAGGCCAAGTCACTGCTGCCAGCTGTTGGTATAAAACGGTATATATACAGTGAGTAATCAGCTCATTGCTCTATATATGGTTATGGAAATATGAGAGCTTCAGTGCTTGAGACAGCAGCATGTTTTCTTTTTCTGTGCTTCACGTCTGTGCCACCATCAGTGGAGTTCTGCTGAGGTCTTACTGAAGAGGTGGTATCGGTCCTTGTGATTGATGATGTCTGTGTGTCATAGATGCAATGTCTGCTGCGTACTGACAGGCTGGGGCTCTGAGCAACTGGATTGGGCTTTCTCAGGCCTATTAAGTTCAAACAGTCTCAGCCACATGAGAGAGTAATTTTAATTGACTCCACTAATTTGCTGTTCTGATTGGTGGTGTATAAAGGGATATGCTGGACCAGATGACTTGTCTATCTAAGTACAACATCTCTGTCCCTTAACATACTGAGTATTGCAACAGCAGGATAAATTTTAGGCCTTGGTAACAACATCTAGCAACAAGGATGCCAAACGGTGTTTCCCATGCTTAGTAATGTACTTGTGAAAATTTTCCCTGTTAGACCTGTTGTGGACATGGCTTCTGGTCTCTGCTCAGGTGACAGCCAGTGCCAAGGAAGTAGGCTCTTGTAAACTAGAGTGTGATAATACTGCGTTGCTGAGCAAAGCAACCTGAGATGTAGCTGCCTGCACTAGATCTGCTGGTCTAGATTTCAAAGTAAGCCTTCAAACACGGTGTAAATTTGACCCACTGCAGCCAGCAGAAGGTGGGTGGGATAGAACTGACATTCCAGAATAAAAATGGTATGTTTTAATTGCTTTCTGGTTTGTAACATTAGCTTTTTTAGGGGTGCAGTAGGCTTTACAAATCTCTCCATGTGGATTATCCCAGATTCTTCTTTTAAACTCCCTGCCCATGCAGTGTTGCATGACTCTACATTGTCCCTGCACTGCTTGGCAGAGGAAGGCAATTTCTCTGAGGCAGGATTTGAACAAGATACATACTGAGTGCACTGAGTCAGTGCCAATAAATTCGTAAGTCCTGAATCACAACTGAGCTCTTCAGAGACACTTCACTACATGTGCCTCTTCAAACGTGAAAGTTAAGTTCCCTTAATTACTCAGTGCCTGTGTCACCTTTAATTCAAGATTTTCATAGAATCATAAAATCGTCTAGGTTGGGAGGGACCTTTAAGATTGTCTAGTGCAACCGTCAACCTAACTGACAAAAAAACATCACTAAACCATGTCCCTGAGCACCATGTCAGCCTGTCTTTTGAATACCTCCCGGGATGGTGCCTCAACCACTTCTCTGGGCAGCCCATTCCAATGCTTAATAACTCTTTCTGTATAAAAATTTTTCCTAATACCCAACCTGAACCTCCCCTGGTTCAACTTGAGGCTGTTTCCTCTTGTCCTATCACCTGTGACCTGAGAGAAGAGACCAACCCCCACCTCTACAACCTGCTTTCAGGTAGTTGTAGAGCAATGAGGTCTCCTCTCAGCCTCCTTTCCTCTAGGCTGAACAACCTCAGCTCCCTCAGCCTGTCCTCCTAAGGTTTACTCTCCAGACCTCTCACCAGCTTTGTTGTCCTTCTCTGTACCCTCTCCAGCACCTCAATATCTTTTTTGTGGTAAGGGGCCCAAAACCAGACTCAGTAGTCGAGGTGGGGCCTCACCAGCGCCTAGCACAAGGGGACCATCACCTCTCAAGTCCTGCTCACCACCTGTTTCTGATACAGGCCAAGATGCTGTTGGCCTTCTTGTCCACCTGGGCACACTGCTGGCTCATGTTCAACTGGATGTTGACCAACACCCCCAGGCCCTTTTCTGCCAGGCAGCTCTGCAGCCACACTTCCCCAAGCCTGTACCGCTGCATGGGGTTGTTGTGTCCCAAGTGCAGGACCCAGCACTTGGCTGTACTGAACTTCATCCCGTTGGTCTCAGACCATCAATCCAGCCTGTCCAGATCCCTCTGCAAAACCTTTCTACCCTCCATATTTCACTCATTCCACCTGAGGCCATGTCCTTGCTGCAAAAGAAATCCTACCTTTTGCCTGGGCAGGCTATCTCAGGGTAACTTCTAAGAACGAGGTGACCTCTCTGGAGAGGCTGCTAATTGAAGCAGTTGTTCAGAACTATGCCCTCTTCCTTTACCAGCTGTACCAAGATAGAAACTACAAGTGCTTATGATTTTGGTTATGATGCTTCCCTTATGGTTTTAAGTTAAAAATAATGAAAAATTGTACAAGTGCTCCTTGTACAAAGGCACAGACTTGGTGTATTTAAATCTGTTCCCTCTGTGCTTTTCTGCTGATCTTACAGCTGTACCACATTTTCGTGCAAGCTGATCTTTTTATTTGCTTTCATAGGCAATCTCTCAACTGTAGAAAAGGACATTAAGTGAAAAATACTTCAAGTCTGCATGAGATTGAAAGCGTTACTAATTACGCTATTTCTTCAAGATTGTCAGAAGAAAAATAGGAATGTCTGTTAGAGACATTGAAAATTTCTGATGCGTTCAATCTTTTTCAATATGTATATCCCTAAGATTTTTTCCAATGAACCACTGCTAATTGAAGTCTATGGACAATAGACTTGTGATTTGCCTTAGTAGTTTAGATGCAATCTGTGGATCACCTTGGAAGACTACTGCTGTAACCTGTTCCATCAATAAGTAAATAAACTGGATTTATGAAAAGGCATTGAGGCCCTGATGATACAAATTGGATCAAAAAGAGATTTATCAAATGCAAACAGAAGCCTCTGCATCTCACTGTGTCTGGCCTGTGTCAGTGGGGCATTATACTCTGATGACAAAGCCACTGATAAATCCAGCATGTTTCAGCTCTGTGTGCTTTGTTGGTGGGTATTTTTTTTTCCTTGCTGTTACATTTGCTGGGGGAGCATGATTTAACCTAAAAAGCATGTGGAAATTAAACTGAAGTGGGCAAATGTGTGCATCATGCTTAACAACAAAAGTTAGACTATTCCCTATTCCTGGTAAAACTTTGCTTTTGTTTTCTTCTCCCCCTCTCCACCCCCCCAGGTTTTTGCTGAGCCTGCCATCAGTCTGTTTGCTCTGGAATGCTGCAAGGGCAGAGAGCTGCACTTCAGTGAACCCATCAATTCTGTCTTGAATGAAGACCTTCATTTTTACACTCAGTCTGTATGGGTGAGAAGTGGATTGTAAGTATGGAACAAATATGGAAGAAACATTCTTGTCAGTTTTGCATTATAGGAGCTAATATTGAGTACGCATTACTGCATTTTTTTTTTCCATAGGATGTATTTTACATTCTAAAGCAAAAATGTATTTTGAGACAATTTAAAATATAAAAATGCAATTGAATGCTAGACCCACTTTTTATATCAGGACCCCAAATGAACAAAAGCTCTGGGCAGAGATTGTATTTCCCCTATAATAATCATTCTTTTATCCCTTTACAGTAACTAACAATAGAGCCTGTTGTTCAAGCCAGGAACCAAAAGTAAATAAGTTTTGATTGCTTGCTTAGAAAGACAGGTAGAGTAAACTTGGACTGCCTTTATTAAACTGGCTGTAAAATACCAGCTATAAAGTGCAGTGATTTAACATAAACCACCGCAGTGGTTCAGTGAAGCTTGACGGGCTGATCGGCTGCCAAAGAGGCAGCAACTTCCGAGAGAGAAGCTCGGGGCAGATCTGACAGCTGGAACCCTAATTTGCTTCTGTTATTAGTTTAACCCCCCTCCGTGAATGTGAATACACACCCAAGGTCTTCTGTGAAAACCATTTTACATCTGCAAAGTGACCTTCCAACCCCTTCCATGTCTTCCCCTTTCACCTTCTGGAGAAACTCCCAAGTATTCTGTCTTGGCCAGGTTTTCAGTCTCCACTTGCAGCAGCAAGTCACTTGCAAAGTCTTGTCCTGCAACTGAGACTGACTGGAAACTGCCGTTCTTCTAAGGTGATACACAATTTCCTGTGTTTATTTTTAACCTTTTCTCTACCTCTTTCACTTAGACAGGACTGTAATTTTCTTGAGAGATCTTATGGGATGGCCCAAAACCACACAAAATTTGAACTAATTGGGCAAGGAATTAGTGTAGACTGTTCACACCTTAGGTATATTGCTGTTGTGTTTACAAGGAATTTCTCAAATACATTTAGTCCGTTGCTACCTAGAAGTCAGAACCCTTCTATGGCTGGCTGCAGCAATGCTGCTGAGCACTGCTCTGATTCCTTGAGGTTGGTACAAGGGCTAAGCCTTACATAGCCAGTGCTGCAGAGCACCATGAACTGGTTTCTTTAAGGAATTTCACAAAAGCGTTTTCCTGAACAGTTGGTTAAGGACTGAACCTCTCTTTCTTTAAGAGCAGTCAGTGGTGATTGAGTTTATTCACTATGGGCCCACAGCTACAAACTTCCCCACAGAGCTTTGCCAATTCACTATAAGTTCTGGTCCTTGCCTTCTGTGCCACTTCCATCCAGAGCCCTTGCAGAAAATACGTAGAGTGAGTGATCATCTGCTGCTGTCATCTTGAGGTGCCCTAGGTGAGAGGGGTAAGCAGCTGCTGTTTGAGGCTGAGAACATCAATACACCCATTGCCAGTGATCTGTGCTAGTTTGGAGAAGGAAAGGCCTTTTCTGGGAGGATCATCTAGCTTCTTTCTGGTAGGTGTGTGTAAATCTTCACATCTCTGTGGAGGCGTTACAGTCTAAAGTGTGTCCTTTTGGGGAATGTCTCTTTGTGAGCTTTCTCTGCCCTTTCATCAAGGTGTGGAACTGGAAATTAAATCACTTTGCCCATGCAAAAGCCTTTACAGTTGGCTGTAAAGGAAGGGTGACAGCTTTGGGAGCGCACAGGAGAGCAAGTGCAACAGTCTAGCCCCTTCCCCATCTTAATTTCTGAGTGGCCCAGCCAGGGTAGCTGGTTCCTGTCTCTGGGAAGGATTGAGGCAGAATGGCTTGGCTTTCTCTGAGCTCCTTGTGATGCTCCCTAGGAAACAGAACCCTCCAGCCTGTCCCCATCCCACACTAAAGGCTGAGGGTGGCAGGTGATCAGGAGAAGTCTGTGAGTCACCTTATCTGTGACCAAGAGTTCAGGAAGGACAATTTAGAGGGGGTTTTGTCTCTTTACCCAAAGTCTACCATCAGCTTTAGACAAATGACAAAGATTTATGTAAACGTATTGAAGGCATATTGCTGCCAGGCTTAGCTACAAGGATCCTCCCTGAGCCAACTGACAATCTCTGTCACAAATGGCATCAGCCTGGACTGTGGCTTGGCAAATGAAGCTGGGAGCTGTGGTACTCCAAGATGTGAGTAGATGGCACAGTGGAGGCTGCTGGTCTCTCTGCCTGAGAGCTGAGGTGCATTTTTGTGTGTGTTGTTTCTGCCCAGCCTGGCTTCACATGGTTATTATTGTAACAGTCGTTCCCCTGTTTCCTATAAACATCTGCTTTGAAACTGCATTTCAAATGAGACCGTTCGATGCTCCGAGAACAACCTTAACAGTGAATTCTCCGTGACTTGACAGGAGGTATTGCAAGGAAAAAGTCAGGGATGTGTTAGAAGCGTAAGGAACATAGAGTGGCAGCCAGGCTGCTCTGCATACCTGTTAGTCAGGAGGTGTGGGGCTTTATTTGAAGAAACAGTGATGCCTTCTCATTACAAGGCAGTTGACAGCTGGCACGCTTTGGCCTCCATGCAGTCCTGAGCAAGGCTGGCTGTCAGTTTCTCCAATTAGGGGCAACAAGGAAAGTAAATTACAGGGTGCTGTGAGCCCTGGTTGTGGCTGTTTTCTCACTGACTTACGAGTGCAGCCCTCCCTCCTGTTCGTGACAGCTGACCCGTAAAACAGGTAACACGGGGCAACCAGTATTTGCTTGGTGTTCGGATGAGTTAATGAGTCAAGTGTTTGGGATTTAGTGTCTGCACAACAATGTCTTATTGATATAAACAAAACCTGATTCTGAGGCTGCCTGGATAACAGGGGGTCTCTATGTGCCGGTGCTTTAACTCCGCGCGAAAGGATTCAACCGTGTCTGTGGCTCAGAATTATTTAGCACAGTGCAATCTGTTAGAGTAACGTGTGGGTTTGGGAGTAAATATTTTTGTATGTGTTTTCAGACAAGTGGAATAGCTATAAAAAGCTTTAACTGCAAGAAAAGAAAATTTTGGACAATATCCTCCCGGAGTTAATACGTAGAACCAGGTGGAGCTGCCAGTAGTGTGGTGTGGGCTGTGGCTTCCTAGTTTCCTAAAGCCTACCCACTGAAACTTGCATTCGTCCTGTCTGGGTTCATGCAGAGAGGTTCTCGTATTTGTGGGGGGAAAAAAAAAGTGGGGGTAGGGTGGGAAGGGGCAGCGTGGAGTTTGCAAGTTTCAGGCAGACAAAGAGGTAACAGGTCTTTATTTAGACAGAAAGCAGTGAAGCCACCGAAGCGGCTGGCATTTTGTGGCAATAGAGGTTTGAGATTAGCGCTACTTAGGGAAAGGTTTGGGGGCTTTCAAGAGCACAGTCCTGAACACAAGCCTGCAGTTTTGTTGGGCTACACTTAACTGTAGTATTTCGTGTTCTGTTTTCTGTATCCAGGTGGATTGCATACGAGGGATGTAATTTTTTAGGAAAGCAGATTCTGCTGGAGCCCAGTGAGATTTCAAACTGGAATGAACACAGCGGCTGGAAAGTAATTGGCTCCCTTCGTCCTGTGAAGCAGGTAGTGTAACAGACAATTTTTTTTTGGTTTTGGCCAGGGATTAGTGCACAAGTATCTGCTGTACCACGAAGTATAATGGGGTGCATTGTACCGCTTAAATCAGGCCAAATGATGACAGTCAGAAGGACCTACTGGAAGATTAGCGAGGCAGAAAATTCCTCCAGTGACAGTTATTGAGATCTATATTAGGCTCCTAAAGGGAAATAATTGCTAGTTCCTCTGAGCCAAGTTTTGTTTTTCTGAATAGCTCATTAGCATGTTCTGTAGATGCTCTATTTTTAAATTTTTGCCATAAAACAATAATAATGAGAAAACCAATTCTACATTGGCTTGTTTCATAATTAACATAAATGGAAGCGAGAACAAATTTTGGCTGTACTGTAGCCTGGATTTCCAAAAGAAGCAAAGTTTATGCAGTCCCACCAGGTTCTCCCTCTCTGCCTCACCCCAGGTAACGCCAATTTCAATCTCATTCAGACATTCAGGTCTCAAAACCACAACACTCTTAGCAGCTCTGTGAAAGGTAGATTTGGAAGGAAGACTGACATAAATACCCCTCAGCCGAGGAAAAGCAGGTACAATTCTCTCTGCCTTTCCAAGACACAGCAGGTATCCAACCAGTGACGCACCTAAGCTCCAAACCAGTCAAAGCACACGTGGCTGCTGCCCAGTAACACAGCTCTGGGAGGGGCAGTGTCTCAGCAGGCAGGAAAAGGGAAGGGGAGAGTGGCAGGGAACGGGAGCAGCGACCCCACTGGAGAAGCGGTGCTGTTAGCTCTGCTTCTCACAGACCAGCTTGTTTCCGCTTAGTGACAAATGCTGCTTTATTTTTAAATACTAGAGTCAAGTGCAGAAATGTTGCAGTGAACAAAAATGACCACTTTTAGCATTAGTTATGCATGATCTATCATCCCCCACCCCCAATAAAAAAAGTAAGGATTTTTTTTTTCTTCTTTTCCTCCAATGATTTGTTAGCCTAAGATGTTGACGGCTCCATGGAACTCTTTGAAAAGGGTAACTACCAAAGGATCCCCTTTGGGCTCTATTTTTGCTAATAATAATGAAAATAATTTGGCCTGAACTTAAAACTAGAACTCTCTCTTCAGCTGGCAATCTGAAGAGCTTTTGTGTTTGGTAGCATCCTTCTTTTACACTGCAACAGTGAGCTGTGTTATAAGGCCTATTTCAGCTGCTTTGCTGGGATGTTGGCATTTGGGGTTTGTGTGATTATATTTTGGGGTTTGTTTTGTTTGAAAATTCTGCAAACTCAGGGCGTCCTGGAGTTTATGCAGTCACTTACCTGTGCTTGACACTTCTGTGGGCAAATGGTCTCCTCTTTTTCTCTTTTTTTTT
>VXBJ01002855.1:0-48400 GCA_013400055.1 Nycticryphes semicollaris | reverse complement strand
TTTTTTTTTTTTTTTGTCCTTGAGACTGGAGTAATTCTCTAAACTTGCACTTCATATTCCTTCTGGGTCCATTACAAATTACAAACCCAGTCAAGCCTGCCAGTGTAAGAGGCAGCGCAAGAAAAAGTGAAACCATTCAAACTCATGCAAACTCATATTACAAAGTAATATGAACACTTCCCTGTAGAGAATAGTTACACACTACACTAATACACATTAGTTTATCAATATTTGGTGGGAGAGAGGATTTATTGTCTGTACCTTATGGTTTGTTTTAATGTGGAAAAAAAGAGAGATTCAGCGCTCCTGGAAAAAAACCTCTGCTTGAGCTGGGGTTCCAGCAGAGCTGCCCTTTATGACTCACTGCTCTGTTTGCCTCAGAATCAGCAAATAACAGAGAAAAATCTTGATCCCTGTAGTAGCCCTACAAAATCTCCTTCTTATTTTCTGAGTAAACAGTGATGCCAAGCCGGTACCTTGTTTTCTGTGTATGTTCAAAAGCAACGGTGTAACTGTCAGCCATCCATTCCAGTTAACAGGGGCTGAAGTTGCTGGATATGTGACTCTGTAAGTTTTGTGTCCTGAGAATAGAAACCTTGTGGAGTACAGCACATTTACTAGCCATGGACTGAGTGAAATATGCTGAACTAGATAAATTTGCATATCACAGGAATTAGTTCTATAGACATAAATATATTTTAAAAAACCCAACAAAGCTATTTGCCATTGCTGTCCACCGCTGCTTTACGTTCACGTGTGTGTCCAACAAACATATTGAACATCCTCATCTGAAACTGGAATTGGAACATGTGCTTCAGAAAAATGATAAATGATGGAGGGGAGGCATTCTTATGTCGACTTTCTCAATCTGTGTTATACCCATCTTCCTTCACACTATTCCAGCCAGCAGTGTACCTCCGAGTGAAGAACCGAGCCCAAGGTAAATACCTGACAGTGGCTGGAAGCCTAGCAGATATAAAAGCAACATCAGTGTGTGCATCCCCGTACAATGGCAAGAATACCCAGATCTGGCACTACTGTCGTGGACTCTTCAAATCCAAGGTGAGATTCCAGATGCTGGAAGTGGGTGGGCTGTGTCACCTGCTGGCCTTTCACCTTCACTTCTTGCTTTTGCTGTTGGCTAACGTTGACACCAGGACACCAGGATGGTTTTTGGCCTCTCCCATGCATCTTAAACCAGAACTTTTATAACCTACATCCTCCTATTATGTAAGGAAAGATTTGATCCACTTTGGCAAGATGGACTGCTTTTCACGTCCGTCTAATGGGACTGATGTTCCTAGAAGTAGGAACCTGGTTTCATCTGAAGTCATAAGTTTTATTACCTCTAAAGAGTTAAGAATTTCTCTAAAAAGTACTATGTAAAAAAAAACAAACCCAAAAACAACCCAACCCTGTAAGTGATTTTGCATTATTGCTGCCCATGGCAGGCTGTTATTAATACAAAAAGCTGATGATTTAACATAAGAAACACCTGAAGTAACGAAGACGACCCTCTCTGATCAAGCAGCTGGTCAATTGCTGACTAACCTGTTGCCAGCTTGCTTGCCCCGCTTGTTCCCAGCCACAGGATTACTGCAATACGCTCTATGCCTGAAACAGGAACAAGGCAGACGCAAACTGGGGGCTTTGTGGCCCGGATCTCACTTCTCTTCTCGTTCCTTAGGCTAACAACGCCTGCCTGGATGTCATTGGTGGCAGAGATGTACCCGGGGCCAAAGTTGCGCTCTGGGCAGAACACGGGAAGGACAGGCAAAAGTGGAGACTCAACGAGGATGGAACCATCAGCTCATACCTCAGTGAGCAACTGGTCCTTGATATTAAAGGTATTTTTTTAAAAGAAAAGGCAAACAACTAACCCTCACGTGTTCCAAGTGCATTTTTTGATTGAGGTGAATTGTCTTGTTCCAGCTCTTTTTGTACTTAAGGCTGAAGATTGAAACCTGTCTTCTCTGATAGGTTTACCTTCCTTGGCAGTAGGACAAGAAACAACAGGGCAGTGGGGGAACCTTACTCCTTTGATGCCAGAGGCTTATGTGGATCAGACATACTCTACTTGAGGCAGTTCAGTAGCCCTGATGGCAAGAACTGCAAGTTACAGAAGACCGAATGGTGAGGGAAGAGCAACCACAGAATAAGAATGCCTCAAAAGGAGAAAAGTGCTCACTCCTTATGTTTTCACAGTGGTGAAAATTGTCACTGTTCCAGTCCTAGTCCTTCTAATTGCCCATTGTGATAGAACTACCTCACTGGAGGATGCCTGTGCCTCACACAATTTGTTCATGCCTTGCCGCTAGCACTGGGGTATTATCCCTGGGGAAAGGTTGTGGAGCAGTGAGTGCAGTGGCTGGCTGTGGGGCTGGGGGCTCCAAGGTGCTGTCTTCTCAGTGTCCTGTTGGGCATTACACATCCGGCCTCTGCAGCTCAGATCTACTGATAATGAATTCTCTGCCCTGTATC
Organism: Nycticryphes semicollaris; assembly: GCA_013400055.1. NCBI lineage: Eukaryota > Metazoa > Chordata > Aves > Charadriiformes > Rostratulidae > Nycticryphes > Nycticryphes semicollaris. The sequence continues at coordinate 45,919 of VXBJ01002855.1, read as the reverse complement.
AGAAAGCTGTGCTGCCCAGGTGACTGCAGAATACAATGCTGAAGGCTGGGGTGGCAAGATACCATTTGAGAGATCTTTAGAACGTTTCTTTCTTTTAGTGGATTGTTATTTATGGTATAATGATAAAAAATATGCACTGTCATTTCCATGCTATGTGTATTCAAAGGAGAAAAAATATATTTTAAGGACTTCCTACATTTGTGGTTGAATTGGATATACTACACCAAATAATCTCACGTGTATCTGTAGATCTGTGTATTGCTACTATAGCATTATTGTACCTTAAAAGGCCAGACACATAGATCTCCCAAGAGTAAAATCTCTGTGGGGGTACTGTTTCTGTGTGCAAAGGTGGAGCTGAGGACTTGGGTTAGTGGTGTACTCTGCCTCTGGACTAATGGAGCTCCTCAGGGCCTAAGCTGGCAAGTGACCATTTGATAGTGACAAATCTAGAGAGGCAGAGGAGCAGACACAGGCCCCCTGCCTGGTGGATTTCTATTTTTCAGCTAATTTTCCTACTTAATCCCACATTTAATGAGTATGCATAGACTTCTCTGTGCATTTCTTCTTAAAACTTTGTCCTTCATAATTCTGTTTTTAAGGAGGAAATTACTATGACAAGAATCACATCATTATGAATCACCTGATAGACGACAAACATTCACAAAAATGGGATATTGAAATCTTGTGAGTAAAACCCACCCCACAGATGGTCCTTCTGTGGGTTGTCAACATCTAGAGGAGGATAAAAAGCCAACTACTGAAGTCACGCACCACTGGAACCTGAAGCAGCAACTCCTTTCTACTTGCCTTCACACCAAGCACCAACTCCTAAGCCAACTGAATTTTTGCACAAATCTGGAGGACGGGAAGTCGATCGAATGTCTTTCTGCAGGGAAGCTGATTCTTTGAGGCCATTCCTCTGAAAGTGGCTATTACTTTTCATCTGAAGTATTATCAAGTAAATGCACAAGACCAGACATGTTTTGCAGGATGAGAACTGCAAGAGCTCATACAGGAAAGGCTCTTTAGAAATGTTGTCTTTCCCTTCCTTGCAAAGTGATGGGAGCTCACTGAAGAAGAAATGCACTAATGAGCTTGGAAGGACTTTTATGTCCTGAGTGAAACTGTGCATGCTCCAAGAGATCCTGAAGCCCAGATCATATCTTTTGCTAAGATGCCATTTATTTTGTTCATAAAGACAACTTTGAACTGGAATTACCAGCTCAGCGTGTGAAATGGGGTGGTAGACAACACCTGACTTCCACTCCCCTAATGTTCACGGTGGACCTTTGTCTTCATTTGTTTTTAACACCCTCAAATTTCCAGACTCAGGAACTGGTTTTGCTGACCCATGGCCTGTTTCCAACTCATGAAATTGTAAGCTGTGACTGAAGGTCACCTTTATCATGGAGCCGTACGTACACGTATCAGAAGAGAATAAGCAGTCCCTGGGTCAGGCCAGACTTCCACAAGGGCTGCCTGCATTTAAAGCAGTAATGATTTTAACTCTAGCTGTATTCTAGTTGATGTATGTAGGTTAATTTAACACAGTGTAATTGGGTCTCGAAACCATGTCTGTCTTCAGAAAGTAATTCACCATCGTGTGTATTTTCCAAGGTGCTGGCAGCCTGCACTTCAGGGCTTGCTCAACGTGGAAAGAACAGTGTAACTGGATGTTAGTGTGACCTGTGGCTCATCAGCAACGTGTGCATCTTAGCCCAAAGGATGAGGACTCAGACTAGCGCTCCAGGCCCTCATCAGGTGCAGCACTAGGCAAAGCAGGCTCCTAGCTCTCGCTTGAGCCAGGTAGAGCCAATTAGCAACTGAGTTGTTGCAGGCTTGAGAAGCACACTCCTCGCTCAACCCTGACAAATACAGAAAGGAACTGCTGACAGTTGCAGGGCTGTGAACACCCGACGCAGAAGAGAAGTCCCTTAGACCAGTGGTAACTTCATTTGATTTCTGCATTACTAAATTAATCTACTTCACTGAAAATGCAATTTTTTTTCCTTATTTGTATATCCAGGGTATTTCTATAAGTATTTAAAGAGTTTTGGTTAGCTAAAGACAGATGTTTTAGTTTCCAAAAGCTGTAATTATTCCAATTGTGCATTCAAACAGGATTCATCCCCAAGCAAATGAAAACACATAACCCTAATTTTGCCACAGAAATAAAATCTATGGATGTCTATTTTTGTATGAAATGGAGCTCTATATCGTACTATTTAAAAAAAAAACCAAACCCTTATCTACTTGCACTTACTATTTTGCATTCTAAAATTATGATAAATCTGCTGTTTAAGTAACAGATTTTCAAATGTATGTATATATTTTTCCCAACTCAAGCACTTGTTTAACTGTTTTTATGTAAATCAGCATATCAAGCGTGCTACATGTGGCTTGCTTTCCAGATGAAATTTTGTAAGCCTGTGTAAAAACTTGCAGTCCTTTAACCCAAGACCAGCTAAATCCTATCTGGTATGTGAGCATTACATAACAAAGCAAAGCAGGCTTTTGTACTTAACAGATCTTGAATGTAAAATGCTAAACATGTATATTTTAATTGTATAAAACATTTTTTAGGAGGAATGCTTTGCTTGTTGGTTTCTTTTTAAACAAACTAAAGACACTAATAGTTTTTAGCAGATGCCAAGTGCCGTTGCTGTAAAATATTTCCTTTCAAAGGGATGGAAAAGGGCTAAGTACATTGGATTATGTGACTGCTGTTCCATTAGTTTGCGTATTAAACACGGGTTCAAATATTAAAATAATTGCACTAATCCCATCAAAACCCCCTCCAAGTGAGCATTGAAGATACTGAATGCAGTTCCAGGTTTGGGTTACTATCACATGTAAATTGGTGCTGGGGGAGGTAGAGATTAAATAGGTATTGTCTGTTTATTCCAGAGGTGGCAGTATCTCAGGGGTGTTTTGGAGCAAAGTCTTACCCCTTTGGGAAACAACACGCCACAGCTTTTACTGAGAAGCTTTTGTTCTCCCAGGGTAAACAAACAGAACAAAAAGGGTTTGTTGCTGGTGAACTCTACAGCTGAAAAGCCCAAGGTCCTGGAGCCTGCTCCATGTACAGCTTTAGCTGTCCTCCATATCAAGGCCTACATCCAGAGGAAAGCTCTGGTGTTTTACCATGAGCGACTTCATCCCTCCACAGCCACGGAGCTGTGCCTCACCCGACAAGCCGCAGTTTACCTGTTTTTTTTCCCAATGGCCATTTTCCCAAAGCTAAGGATAGAAAAATAACATTTGGCAAAGAATATATACATATCTTGTAATGCTCTGTTAAACACCAATACAAACTACAGCGTGGGTGGATAGAAAAGTAATTTAATAAGCCTTTCTCTCAAGAGCCTCTTAACAGCCAGAAATATTATTATAGGAGCAGCTAATTCCCAAAACTATCACAGAACTTCAATTAGACATTCAGTCCACAGTGACAAGGCAAGGTTTTCTTTTTCTTCATCTGAGAGAAGGTTAAGGTCTTTAACATAAACAGTGCTGCTACTCCAAAGCTGCTTCAGCGCGTCCAAGTATGACAAAGGGAACCGCAACCCATGGGTCTGCTGGGGGGGGGGAGGAAATAATGAAAAAGAAATAAAAATCCTTCAGCTAAGTGCAGTGTCCCTTATTACCCGAGTGGCTGTTAGGCTATAGGTACTGATCAGGTGTGCGCTCCTCTCCCACACCACACCAGGATTTCAGACAGAATCGTGCCAAAGGTGCAGTAGACAAATAGCTGAAGTCTCTTAAATGTTCTAACGTACCTTACATGCTCAGAAGCCTTAGTGCTTAGATTTTTTCATGTGGTTTCACTGAAGAGTGAAATAATTTTAAATGTACACCCTTGCCTAACTCCACTTGTTATTTTTGGAAGCTCATCTAAGTTTATTTGTATCTATCTGGCACGTGCAGTCTTTGGATATAGTTGGACAGAGCCCCAGAGGACCTCCATTACCATGGGTGGAGTCTCCAAGGGCAGGAAGGTACAGTCTGGGGTTTGCACATACTGTACTAGCACCAGAGTATGTTCTCAGCTACCTCTGCTCTCTGCTCTCGAGGAACACTGAATCAGAGTTACCTTAAAAGGCCAAAAGCCCAGTTGTAACTACTGAGACAAGACCAGGCTGGGTTCTGCTTTGCATCTCCGGTGGATTTGTGCAGCCCTGTATTGGGAAGTGTTTCAGGTCAGGGACCTAAGAGAAAGCCTCTTACTATCATAAATGGGAACAAAAAGTTCCAAAGCTCCCCACCACCACTCTTCAGGCGTATGTAGGATTTCAGGAAAAGCACATTGTGTGTACCCTGAGGAAGAATGGAGACGAACCATCTGCAGCCTTATTAACTATCTAAGAAGCTCCCTCCTTGCAGTTCAGAATTAACTCTTTACTGCCAATGCTGACCACCCTACTCAAAAATTAACACCCTCATCTGTGGCGTGTTCCAGTGGATCCTGCATCTTACACAGGTTCAGTGGGGCATAAACGCAGCACATGAGGTGCAGTGATCCCTGCTGCTACTGAACCTGTGCCAGCATATCCAGTGGCCTTAATAAAGGACATGCTAAAGGACACAGAAGGCAGAGACACTTCTAGCCACTCTGGTAGCTTTGCCAGCTAGCGCTTAAGGCCTCTGCAAGAATCCTGTTAACATCTCAAACATTTAATTAAGCGTGAGATTACATTACTTACTTCTACTATTACCTGCCTCTGTGTTGCAGCCTCAGCTCATCCGGGTACTTAGAGGGTGGGCAGAAATGCTTTGGGTGCTGAGAGTACAGCAGAGCCAGGCCCCTGCTACCTTCTCACTCAAGCTCAGCTAACGCACCAAACCCAAGTTGGTTTTGTCTTTTTTGGCAGCTTTTGGTGTGCATTTGTGGGAACAAACCTGTGATGTGACTTCCTCACATGTAGTATCATCTTCTGTCCCCATCATGTGAGTTTCTCTCCTGTTCTTTAAAGAATGATACACATAAACCATCTCTCGGCGAATTTCATCCTAGAAGACAGCAGGAGTAAAGCAGTTGCATATAAACCACACCCTCAAATTCATCTCATTCAAGTGACAATATTCGCTTCTTAATTCTGGAGTCCACTGTTACATCAATGAAAGCAATTCACCTTCCTGAGTGATCCAAGAGCTGCCTACTACAGCAATAAGGGAGTTTCCACAACATCCTTGAAAAGTTGTTTACAACCTATAATCTTCTGCCTTAGCGCTGCCTCTACTAGACTCACAGGACTGAAGCTGTATAGAAAACATGCCCTGTCAGGTGCACCTCCTAGAGGGCCTTAATGAAGGATCATTCATCAATGAATTCATCGCTCGGATACTGATCTCTTAAAAAAAAAAAGCCTGTAACTGTTATCATTCCTTTGTCAAAGCTCTGCAAAGCAATGCAGAGCTCTGCAGGCAGGTCTCATGCTCAATTTGTAGACACAAGTCTTGCATGTGTGCTGGCATTCCGTGTTTATCTGTATGACATCAGAAGGCGAGGTGGCAAAAAAAAAAACCAAAAAGAAGAAAGGTTTCCAAAACCTACACAGTCTCACAGCAATATGGACACAAACAAAATGGAGGAGAAAAATCAGAAAGTTATGGTATGTTTTTCTTGGCGTCTAACATTTTACCCGTGCAAAAAAAACCCCATTCCATTCCCACCCCCTCCTCCCTTGAAATGGAGAGAGCTAGAGACACTTAGACAATTTCATACTATTAAACCTTCCCAGATAAGACGGGGTCTGAACACGACATAACCCAAGATGCCAGCTTTTATTTTGTGAAACAGCTTAGTAAGTGCCACAAGCACCTGTTTAGGTACAAAGGTAATTCAGACGTGAAGACCAAATGCAACCAGAGTCAGTAGCAGCTGCAACTGAGGGAAATCCCTCTCTTGAGGGAACTTATTTTTATAACTTACTCATGCTCTTGAATACAAAGACTAAACAAATTAAATAAATAAACCTCCATTAGCAAGAGCTATAGAGGCCATTTAGCAGCTGCAATGATCTCACCTCAGACAAAAGCCTGCAGAATCAAAGACTAAATTTAGTTGGGTAGCTCTCCTCCAGGAGGCAGGAACGTGCCATATTCCCGCTTAACCACCACCCCCTGATCTCCTGACAAACCCTAACGCGCTGCAGGACCCAACGAAGTGTAAGTGCCTGACCCTCTCAGCCCAGTACAACGGCAGCAACAGCTCACATGTACCTCACATTCCCCGCCCCGTGCTCCCACCCCGAGCAGACGAGGGTGGCTTCATTGTACTCACAGAATTCTCTTGATCGGGTTCCACTGTAATGATGGCATGATCTCGAAACTGCAGCCTGATTGTGCTATCTATTTTGGGCAATTTCCCACCTGAGAAAAAAAAATCTCCATTAAAAAAGAAGGAAACCAGACAAACAGCACAAATCGAGCCCTCTGTGCACTACCCACTCTCCTGAGGCTAGATTGTTTGGGTAACCTGTATTTCAACACCCACATTTTAGCAACCTGGAGGAGAGGGGAGGGTGAGAATGGAGAGGTATTTTTTAATTCTCTCACCTTTACAATTACAAATAGCTGTAATAGCAAGCTAGAGCATAGGGACAAAATCTGCTAGTTAAACATTTTCAGTACACAGTAGTTTACTAAAGCTGCTGATTTCAGTCTAGGATAATCTTTATTTCACTCTGGGAGACACGTGGCATCTCTTCTTCTAGACACAGGGAATTAACCAACCGAGATGTGCATATGCACACACAGAGCCTGGCACAACATGAAGCTGATGCTTGACTATAACCTTAGCCTACCATAAAATACCAAAGCTGTAAGGTAGAGTTCACAAAAGCTTTACATCACATCAGCCAGTTCTGGTAACTTCAAAATCTACCTGGAGTCAAAGGATCAGAGTCACATCCCAAATAAGGTGGCAACCGGTTCATAATGAAATCCTTCTTCATGTCAGACGATCTCAGTTCTCTGGTGTTTTCCAGACGGTCTGCAAGCCTCCTCAAAAGGCTACTCAGTTTTTTGGTCGAGTCAGCTACATCCACCTGCTAAATATTCACAGAGAATTGTTTTCACATGAATTCAAGCTAGCCAGACTAACCTACAGAGAAAGAGATGCAGTAACACAGTGAAAATCTGGACACTCCTCTTTTATCTTTGCAAAGGGTAGCATTTACTCGCAAAACAAAGAAGTTTGTTTCTTTCACACATTCCCCATGAGCTGTTCACACACCAAAACTGATGGTTGCTTTCCCTCCCTCTGGGGCTACCTGCAATGCTCAAGGACTTGCAAGTGTCGGTGAAAGAGAAACTTGTTCCTTCTGCTTGCTGATGAGCTGATCAGTAGCGCAACTGGACTACCACAGAACAATTTACTGCTTTGCTACTTTTAAAGATTCAAACGCTTGGCCTGACAGGAACTCTGCCTGTCTGACCAGCTCCAAAGCAAACACCATTACTTTTAGAAGGAAACAAGCCATACAAAGACACTGTGATACAAAAGACAGGGCAGTGCAATGAACTTGGCAATGCTTCAGATGGAGCAAACATTCCGATGGAACAGTCATCCTGAAGCCCTCGAAATAAGTGGCTCTGCTGCTAGACAAGGTAGTGCCATTGCACTGAGCTTTCAGAGCACATCAACAAGACACATGCTTGCCTCAGTGCTGGTGTTTCAGCTGGATGCACTATCATTCCCTTGATCCCACCTACTTACCATAAGCAGTTGCCTTGGTATGCTTGTCCGCAGCGCCACGTCTTCTTTTGCTGTATCAAACACAAGGCCAGGAATTGCATCCAGTAAGAAATCACCCCAAGAGCTGAAAGACAGAAACAAAAAAAACAAATTTACTGAACTAGTTGCCCTGAAATAAAATAGTCAACTGATATCAAGAGCTGGAAATGCAGCACTCCAATTCCAAATGTGCTTTGTGCCTTTGGCCCTTCCACTACCTCTCTAGTCTCACGCAATAGCTCACTCTCATCTCAACTGCATGTGTGTCCTTACTAGCTTCAGGTCTGTGTCACCCCTAGAGGAAAGCAACTGGTTTGAGAACGGTCCAGTTTGTTCTGATTCAGGTGCTTGCCAATTACTAATGGATTCAGCTTAACACAGACCTCAGTGAATAAAGACATTCCCGCTGGGGCCTTTATTATACAATCACACGCACGTACGGCCTCACTGCACACAACGAAGGGTCTGATGTTGTACCATTTGACATCCTTTTGAGACACTTAGATTGAAAGAGGAAATGTACCCAGGGTTATCGAATCCAACACAGCATCAGTTTTTAAGCTTTGCAACAGTCTTAATTATGACCCCAGGAACGAGACCCCTACATATCTCTACAGGGACTTTTATGATGCACCTTGTAGGTGTCTTGTTTTGTGTTAAATCCCCATTCTTAGCCTACATAATTAAAAATAAATAAATAAAATTAATCCTTTGATGTCTGCACTGCTGTTCCCCATTTGTAAGAATAAACCAGAGGAGGGGAGGGAAAATTACTGCCTGCACTTTCTTTGTTTAGCGTGAGTCAGCCTCACCAGGAACAGGCGTGCCGCTCACAGCAAAGTGCTGTCCTGTCCCCACCCCTCTCCCTACCACCTCCTCAGAGGCTGGTTTATTGGGCAAGCAACCAGGGCAAATGCCCAGCACCTAGGGCTGCCAGCAGATTCCCACCTAACTAAGGCAAGGCAGCAGAGCAGGGCCTGTCTTCCAACGTGCCTTCACCCTCTGCTCTTGCTCCCCTGCAGCGCTTCCCATTTTCAGCACTGATCTCTAGATATTACTTTAAAAAAAGTAGGACTTGTTACAGTGTCATTTACTTTTTCTTTTTTTTTTTTTAAATCGTCTCCATTCAAGTGTACCACTGTCTGCTACACACCAGGAGGGAAGGACCCTGGCTGATAAACAGAATTAAGACATCTTATACTTCTTACTGCTTCCCTTCTCTTGCCCCCAGTCTCTACCTGGCAGCTTCTCATTGCTTTTCCAAACTGCCCTTCTTACAATGAATTCACACACACTTCCCTGCCTGCTGGGGTCTGGCCCAGAGGAACTGTGCTCCAGCACGCAGTGGAGTCCCTTTTGCCTTGGCGCTAATAATCGCTCAAAGTGTCACGTGGCTCCACCAGCACTTCCTCCTCTCCTAGTTCCTTCTGCATGTGCTGCTTCCAGAGCAGTCACTAGAAGTCTAAGCATCCTCCATAATAAGGACAGCTACTTTCAAGGAGTTCTTTTCAATTTTCAAAGAAACATTTCCAGATCATACTTCAATCTACAAGCCAAATCAAAACACAGCCTGTATCAGGACTGGTGCTTACTGCAAAGCAGGAACAGAGGTAGGCTCTTACCCTTCATTACCAATAACCTTAATGGATGATGATTCTGATTTTATCCTTAGAAGAACAGCACTCCAAGCTTTTCCTTTTTCCTCTCCTCATTCTGACACCCAGGGAACACACTCCCCAACAGCTCTGCTTCTCAAGTAAATCACTGGACTGGTATTTGGCTTAGGCTGTCACAGAGAAATTGCACTGACTCCACACGAGCCTGTCAGGTCTTCAGCAACCCTGTCACAAGGAACCAAACTCTTGTCTCCCCAGCACTACTTGACCAATAACTCTCTACAGATCGAGCTGGACAAACCCTGTTCTGTGCATTGAAGAGGACTCCTGTACACGGGCCTGTAAACCATCACTCCAGCCCAGCCTGCATCAGCAAGCCAAACACCCACTTATTCTAATGTCACTCTTCTGGCTGTTCACTTCACTAAGCCAGGGGAGAGAGAAGCACCAGGTCAACAAAGACAGACGGAACAGGCAGGGGAAGGGAGGAAGGGCAGGACATCTCTTTGGAAGTCACTCACTGCTGCTCACGCTGAACATGCCATCAAACTTGATAAAGCAGCTCAGCACTAATACTGCCTCCTGCATAAGACATGAAGTCATTCTTTCCAACAGCAGTCCATGTTTGCAGAAAATAGCTTTCTTTTTTTTTTAACCTTCTGAAGAGAAGAATGGAACATGAATGTAAACTAAAACCAGCTGAACCCAACTTTTATAAAGACTCACACCTTTGAGCAGCTTCATCTTAACCCTCTTTCCAGCTTGGAGGACTGGCCACATTCAGAGTCACCAGGCAATGCTAACATCCCAGGCTTCCAGAATGGTACAGCTGGTGGTTAGAGATTCATCTTACAACCATCTAGAATATGCCAAAGCTTGTTCTGCCCTGTTTTGTGGTAACAGAAATCCTTCCCAATTGCTAACTCAGGCCAGTGACTCCAAACCCAGCACCTGAGAGGCTGACTCAGTGGCAGGAGCATTTCCCTGTGTGATGACAATATTTCAGTGGGCCAAGCATCAGAGGTGTGTCAAAGGAAATCTGACTTGCATGCACAGGGTAGGAGATAAAAACTACACAAGTAAGTAGAAAAAGGCTTGCAAAGGAAGAATTTGCAGCAAGTTGGGTGTGGGCGACTTAAATGCAGGAGAAAACACCATGCAAGGAGTAACTCCTGATTCTTTAGGTTCTGAAATTAACAGTAACTTCAGCCACTTGTGAGAGATTTTTTTAACACAACAGTGAGTTTGCAGTTGTAATGTTATCTTCCACATTAAAATCTACAGCTGGTAAATACTAACATAACTAATTAAAAAGCAATCAAGCTTCCAGCATGAAAACTTGGTAAACAGGCTGCTTCATACAACAAGGGTCTCGCTCTCCTCCTTGCCCTAAACCCCAAAACTTCAGTTACTGCTACCAGAACGCTCGCTTAGATCCTGGTACTAACAGCAGGGCACATATGTAATAGTGGGGTACGTACACATACTCTATGTCACCACATCTCTGGGGCAAAGGTAATATGCCTTATCCCTGTGCTACTCACAGAAAAACAAACTACACGAGGGCTGAAGAGAATGAACACAGAAAAGAGCTAAGCACAGCTCATTACAAGGGTTTTTTTTAAGAAACAGGACATCACTTCTTTGAAACATGTGTTTCAGGTCTCTACTATTCACCCACATCAGCTGGCAGAGGAAAGCCATTTTCAGAAAAGACATACTTAAAATAAAAAAAAAGTAAAGAATAATTACTTGTTTTGGTAGGTACTGATGGTCACATGTGTAGAACAGGAGATCCCAAGAGGAGTGTCAGCTTGATGAATAGTCCCTCTCGGGAAGTACAGTAAGTCACCTGGCTGCAAGAAAATTAAAAGAGAACTGATATATTTAGGGCACCTGGTCAAACCTGACTGTAGTCAAAATAGAGCCAATACTCTCTGAGCAGACAGACAGACAACATGTATTTTGTTTAATTCACAGCATAGAGAGATCCTCCATTATACACTTTAATAACGTAAGATAAAGCCCACTAAGCCAGAAGTTTTGTAACTTAAATTTTTCAGCTCACTGTCAATATTTACATGAACACTCCAACACAGCTGCATAAAGGGGACAAAGAAACAACGGAGAGGAACGTGCTGACAATGCAGTGGCCTAGCAGAGGAATAGCACAATGTGAATTTGTCAGATCACGTCAAAAGAAAAGGCCAGCATTCCACAAGAAAAGTCACATATTCTATAAAGATGGTAATCTGTTACAATACTGTTGTCTGAAATTTTCAGTTAAAACACTTAAAAAACAGGTACAACCCTCCTCCTTATCTTTCTTCTCACCTATCTAAATTAAATCTCCACACTGATAAAAATTTAGAGAAGTCAAGATAAGAGAGAAGTGCAAAGCACACAAAATTGTCACCAAGAAGGAAAAATCAATTAATCAGTTTACTTATGGCTTCTCCTATAAACAACTATATAGTTGGATAAAACAGGTAAAGAGAAAATTCGTAAAGCAACAATGATAAAATTTGATTCCATTCTAATTTTACCACTCCTTAAATTTGGTCACATCATCTCCTCCTGAGAGCCTACCAAACTGTCTGACACAGATGTATTTCAAGTGTCCAGCTTTGGAGCCCTCAGCACTGGAAGGACATGGACCTGGTGGAACGGGAGCAGTGGAGGGCCACAAAGATGACCAGAGGGCTGGAGCACCTCTGCTATGAAGACAGGCTGAGAGAGCTGGGGTTGTTCAGCCTGGAGAAGAGAAAGCTCTGGGGAAACCTTCTAGCAGCCTTCCAGTACCTAAAGGAGACCTACAGAGAGCTGGAGAGGGACTCTTTGTCAGGGAGTGTAGCAATAGAACAAGGGGTAATGGTTTTATCCTGAAAGAGTCAAGATTTCGATTAGATAATAGAAAGAGATCCTTTACTGTGAGGGCGGTGAGACACTGGAACAAGTTGCTCAAAGAAGTTATGGATGCCTCATCCCTGGGAGTGCTCAAGGCCAGTTGAATGGGGCTTTGAGCAACCTGCTCTAGTGGGAGGTGTCCCTGCCTGTGGCAGGGGGGTTGGGACTCAAATGATCTTTAAGGTCCCTTCCAACTCTAACCATTCTGTGATTCTATGAATAATACTTACTTGATTTTTCCTTCGATTGAAAGGTTTCTTTAGACTATGAGCCTTCAAAGGACTTGGCAAGATCAAGTCTCTTTATAGATTTCTAAGAGGCTACAAAGCATCACAGATCAGCTATGTATGATTTACTTGTTCTTGAAGCAAGCCTCTCTTTGCCATCAATAAACTGCCTTCCTTACCAGTGTAGGCACTACACTAATCAGCTAAGATTATTTTGAATTTTCTTCATCTGCTGTGTTTCACATCCCTAGGCAGGAAACAAACTGAAGGTAGCACCCCATGCCTGCCACTAAGAAGCTGGGAACACGATTTTTCAAAGCAGTCTTCAGCTGCAAAGTCTAACTCTTATCTGCTGAGCAGTCTCATCAACGTCATTCAGCCTGATGCTGTGTCACCAAGACGCTACTGCAGCTTGGAAACTTATACAGAAACCAGCACGCCTTTCCTCTCAGTCTGCTACCTGTTTTTGCTGGGAAGGGAAAGCGCCAATAAGCCTCTAACTGGTCCATTTGTTCTAAACTGCCCAAGGATAGGAGGCTGCAGACAGACATGCAGAAAAAAAAGGAGAAAAGAAATACTCTAGAAAGACATTGCGGGAGAAAATAAGAGCCATCTCACAGCACCCCTGCCAGACACAGCTCTAGACAGAGAACCAAAATCTAACAATGGCCCCCTGGAAGAAATGGGTCACAGGAAGTCAAGAACAAACAGAAGAAAAATAAATTAAAAATAAGGAAAATAAATTTTAAGCCCTTTTCAGACACAAGTATTTTCACTCCACAGTATCGGTAAAATGACTTGTGGAATACATCATTATTCCATAAAAACCAAAAGGCACTGTACTCCAGCCCAAAATGTTCCAGAAATTAAAAAAGGGAACTGTAATTTACTAGACTTTGCATCCCCCAATACATCATGGCAACTGAATATTACTATCTGTGAAACTATACACCTACCTATGCCAGTAGCATACCCAACGTATGATACTATTGTCCTACTATTTCTGAACTCCCTACACCCAAAGGCAGGTCTCAACACCGGGAAGAGCAGAGGCCTTGCAGAGAGAGGCCCTGTGACAAGCCACAAGGCAGAGAAACTAATGAGGCTTCCAACACAGAGCTGCACTGTCTGCTGGATAAATAACACGCTTGGAAAGCACGTGAAAGAGAAAGGGACAAGTACCAGATGCCCTGCTGTCAAAGGGGCTGCCGTTCATTAATCTTCATGAAATGCTCCTTTTATTCCAAATAACATAAAAGGGCCAAACGCTCGATTTTCAGGTTGGGGAAAAAGAAAAACAATTAAGAAAAACAATACAGCAAGTTAATACAGGGTTTAGTTCATGCTTTTGTTTATCGGCCATGGATAAATATTTAAATCTGATTCACCAGAACAGGGACAACCTTTGGTAAAGCAGTAAGGCTTGGTGCAGAGAAGGATTAGCCTGATTGATTACAGACAGCATGTAAAAGCACAAAAATGTTCCATAACCGTGTATAAACCCAATGTTTTTTCTGCACACAACTCCACAAACGTGATCCAGGAGTCAGCGTGCCCAACGTGGAGAATACTGGAGAATCTCCAGAAATAACTGGCTTCTTGGTCCACTATTTAAATACTAATGCAAAGGATACCTTTGAAAAAGACTATGTTAGACAACTATCCCCTAAGTTTTTCACGCTTACAGTGTTTTGTGCACCAACCCTCCCCCAAATTTCACAACCATGGTCATTCAGAATACTATCTTCAAGAAACAGACCATTTCAAACATAACTACTTTTCTGGCAATCATAGCCCAGACCACATAAAGCAATTAAATTACAATACCTTTAATATGAATTCATGTGTGGGATTCCCAATCCTGTCTTCTGATTCAACATTATACTCCCGAGCTAAATGCACTGTTGGTTTATAGAGTCGCCAGTGTTTCTCACCTTCTAGCTGAAGGATAAACACCTGAAAAAGACCATGAATCCAAATGCATAAGGAAGCCTTCCCCAGACACATCCAACTGATCAGCCATTATAAGCTGTCTTCTTGCTTGGAAAGTCTGCAGAACCATGCCAGAAATCAGGGATAGGAAGCAAACAGAAGTGACACAGGTTGCTTTTGTGACAACTGAAGACACAGATTTCACTTTCCCTTCAGTTACTCCACGGTATGTCAAGCAGGATTGCTCTCTCATTACTCTTTAGATGCCTACAATGCTGTAGTGCAATTTATATTCGCACTATTTCTTTAGGCTCTACTCAGAGGCAACAGAGAGAAGAGTTGTGAAGCTTGATCCATTTTATGTTTTATCCTAAGGCAGGCATTTGGTAATCCCCATTTTTCTCCAGTCACTTAAATATGTGGTAGACAACTAACTCGAAACTAATGCCTGCCACACAGATATTCAAAATATCAGGTGAGAGAGGTCACATCACCATTCACTGACACACAGAGCATCAGAAACATCTAGGGGATGCTGTGAGCTGGAGGTTGATGACATATGCCAAAACATGCAGGTTGTGGGGCTGCTGAACAACAGGCATAAGGAAAATGAAACTCCAGATGTATTTAATGGAAATTAAAATAATAAAAAGAAAAAATACATATAAGAGGCCGGTTAGTTTGTTTGGTTTAAGTGGGATAGCCCAGGTTTTTTTTTTTTCTTTTTTTAAAGCAGTGTCTGTTTGAATGTTTCTTTTATAAGCTAATTTAAAATGCATCTGGACCACAGGACTTCACCATACCAGTAACTTCTTAAAAACTGCAGGGCCAACAAAATGGCAACCAGTGCAACCAGTCTGCTTTCACTGTCCAGCTGAGGAAAGAACGAGTACTTAGTAAAGGAAAAATGACTTCTAGATTCTTGGGGAAAATGAAAAAAAAAAAAAAATGGTGCTAGAAAGCTTCTGCAGCTGGGAAAAAAAACTCTCTTTTCATCAAATGGAAATGAAAGGACTGGAAAATACAGTTCACATGATATTACTGTTAGCCATTACTATTAGTACCTTTTCAGTAAAATTATAGAAGAAAAACAGCTACGAAGAAACACTTACAACCAATTACCCTAAGTTTTCAGTGGAAAAAACATTTTTCTATAATAAGTTAATTTATGGGGGGGAGGGGAGCCCACATACAGCTATCCACTGCCACTAACAAAAGCCCACACACAAGTTCACAGACAAGGTCATGCTGTCCTACCTCAACGTCATCGTAGTGAGGGGGAAGGCCCTGAGAGCCCTGGGGAGTGATGTAAACATTCGACCCAACCAGAGACCCGAAGTAGCACTCCAGCTTTTCCTGAATCTTCCACAGCTCCTCCTTTAAAAAGAAACGATGCTGTTACTAATGAAGAGTTCAGCCCACAGCCTCCCCATCGCTTGGGAGGTTTTTCTAGAGAATGACCACAGGGAGACAGAGGCTGGGAAAGCAGATGTTCTGCATGAGTGTGTCTCCTGCAAGCAAGCACTGTAGATGAAAAGATCTGCTGTGAAGCCAAAATGTCTGGTGCCCCAACATAGTGTCGATGTTTGTTCTCTTTCCTGTATCATTTTTGGGTTGCAAAAACAGACAAACAAGGCTAAACAGACAAAAATTAACTACCTATCATCCCACAAGCAGCAAAACATGTTAGGACAATAAGCACACGCAGAATTTGCACTATATGGACTAGCATCAAAGAGAGCACACAAAGGTTAAAGACCTTTTTCCAGTGACTCCAACTGTTTGGACATACTTGAGAACAGATTTTATTTATCCACATCTGTCGTGATGGACAACGCACCGAAGGGGTGACTCTCTTATCAGAAGATGTCAACTACCAGACCTGCACAAGTGCAACTTCAACCAGAATTTATGTAGATTCAGCCTAAGCTCTAGATTTCAGCATAAGCCACGCAACATCTCAGCTTCACCTGCAAATGCCACTGGCCGTCACAGCTGTGTTCAAACCAAGATCAGCCAGCAACATCACACTTGTGACTCAGCTGTGTGTTCACAACTAAAATGTGTTGACACCATGGGACAAACAAAAAAATGAAAGAATACCTAAATCCAAGAATACCTAAACCAAAGTATCTACAAGTATCTGAGTCTTTTACATAACTGTGCAGACACCACTGCCTCATTCTCATACATGAAGACTCCAAAGGCATCAAAAAGAGAAAGGACACTCAGCTAAAACGCACCCTTCCGTGGTGCAACTCAAAATCCATTGGCAGGAATGGTGGAGTGTCCTGGAAATACTTTACATGCCCTCCATTGAATAAAAGCAGTACAAAAGCCCCTGTTTGCACAAGGAAACAGTGGGGCAGAAGGAATAACTTAAGCAGACACAGATGTATCATCTTCAGCTTTGTGCACTTATTTTTTCCTAAACTTTTATGGGAGAAAGCAGAGTCTTGTAAAAAGAACACTTAATATTAGAGCATGAATCAGATTCTGTACTGCAGAGGCACTGAAATGTGATGGGTGGTGCAGAAGTATAAAGCGTGCTTTAATTAATACAGCTCGTGGACAGATTTCAGCAGGTCCTTGATGTCAGCTACTTCCCCTAGATTTACTGGGGACAGAGATGAAGCTACGTCAAGAATGACTCAAGCAAAGTACACCACATTATAAAGCATGCATTAATGATATTAAATGAAACAATCCAACCTTAAATCTCTGAGGTTGATGAAACTGTATTGTTGCCTTTTTCTGGTCAAAATCTTTCTTCAGCTGCATGTAATTCACTTTGCCTTCCTTATTTAAAACTTTCTTTTTTCCATTCATGCATCTGCAGACATTTATATCTCGCCCATAGTACAGACCCTGGCTGCAGAGTTCCTTCAAATCTGACACCTGGAACAGGGACTGGTAGTAAGCAGCCACCAGGGGATCATTTCTCTGAATAAGCAGTGGCTTTTGCTCCCAGTACTCCCTGAAAAACACCTCTTGTTTGATGGGAGAGATCAAGCTTCCGAAGAGCCTGTCTGGGTTCTCAAAATTCATGACTGACGGAGAACAAGCTGCTTCCACCTTTGCTCGTTTACACTGTGTGTGCATTTCTTTTCCCATTTCAGCATGCTTCCCTCCTTTCTTGGGCATGTTCCTGTTCAAGAGGAGAGAGAACAGAGTCAGGCAGTAACACAACCTCAACAGTTCATGGGCCCACAGCAGCACCTCTTGCCCTATTCAGTGCATTCAGAGCGTGCTGGGAACAGCTGTTTTCAGATGCTCACTATTTGCTTCAAGCAGCAAAAAAAAGGAAAGCCCATAGCAGGCCTCCAATTTTCCCTCAAACCTCAACGAACTCTGAAGGGCTCCACTGGGAGCCATTGCTAACAGAAGCTCTAATCTCACAGAGGAGTTTATACTACAGAACACACAATGAAACCCAATGGCCCACACAGATCTTTACAAATGCAGGAATCCATCCACACAAAGAACTTGTTGTAGAGTGACTGGTCTTCTGTAGCAAGAGCTGCAAATTATTAAAACATTAACTCAGCTTCAAGAAATTTAACAACAATATGCAGAGAGGGGCAGAGAGAGGGGACAGGATCATAAACTTGTACCCTATTACGCTTCCTTGAAATGCATTAACATTGGGGAAAAAAAGCACAGTGAAGACTTTCCAATGACCTTCCAGCCAGAGCATGATGGAGGAGGACTCATGGCATTTCCAGCACAGAACCCAACCAGTTAAATGCAGTGGCTGGTGTGGTGTATGCTAAGGTACTGGTTGGGTGGACAGTCCCAAAGAGTGGTGCTAAACAGAGTTAAATCCAGCTGGCAGCTGGTCACAAGTGGTGTTCCTTGGGGCTAGGTATTGGGAACATTTCTGTTCTCAACAAGGATATAGAGTTGTACCATCAATAAGTTTGCAGATGACACTAAGCTAGGTGGGAGCGTTGATCTGCAGGAGGGCAGGGAAGCTTTACAGAGGGACTTGGATAGATTGGATGGATGGGCCAATGTTAACAGGATGAGCTTCAACAAGGCCAAGTGCCAGGTCCTGCACTTGGACCACTACAACCCCGTGCTGTGCTACGGGCTTGGGGAAGTGTGGCTGGAGCTCTGCCTGGTAGAAAAGGACCTGGGGCTTCTAATCAACAAGCAGCTGAACATGAGCCAGCAGTGTGCCCAGGTGGCCACGAAGGCCAATGGCATCCTGGCTTGTACTAGAAATAGTGTGACCAGCAGAAGCAGGGAGGTGATAGACCCCCTGTACTCAGCGCTGATGAGGCCACACCTTGAGTACTGTGTCCAGTTTTGGGCACCTCAACACAAGAGAGATGTTGAGGTGCTGGAGCAAGTGCAGAGGAGGGCAACAAAGCTGGTGAAAGGCCTGGAGAACAAATCCTATGAAGAGCAATTGAAGGAGCTGGGACTGTTTAGTTTGAGGAAGAGGAGGCTGAGGGGAGACCTCATCGCTCCCTACAACTACTTGAAAGGGCATTATAGAGAGGTTGGTGCTGGTATCTTCTCACAGGTATTTAGTGATAGGAGAGGGAATGCCTTCAAGCTATCACAGGGTAGGTTTAAGCTGAACATTAGGAAAGAATTTTCACAGAAAGGGTGGTCAGACATTGGAATAGGCTGCCCAGGGAGGTGGTTGAGTCCCCATCCCTGAATGTATTTAAGAGTCATTTAGATGTGGTGTTGGGGGATATGGCGTAGGGGAGGAATTTGTAGAGTAGAGCTGATGGTTGAACTCGATGATTCCAAGGGTCTCTTCCAACCTGAATGATTCTATGAAGGCAAGCTCTCCTTTCAAGGTGGCTTACACATCATAAACCCAGTGTCTACATAGCTGTACAGTGACCACACTAAAGCTTTAGCAGGACCTACAGAGCAAGCAGCTACTGCAGCAAGGGGACAGCAGTACAACAGCACGCACTAAGGGCTACACAAGAATACAGTGAACAGAAAACACAGGGAAATGCAGCACAGGAAGAGGAAGGCCAATTGAAAGAGTAGATCACTGTGAGAGAAGAAAGAATATGTAACCAGGTTCAGTAGGCAAGGATGATTCAATTGGCAGGAGGGTCACAGCAGCTTTCAAAGAACCTGAGCAGACTCCTCCACAGGTGGAGCAGGTTTTAGGAGCATGAAGTAAGGGCACATGCTTGAGGTCTCAGGCCCTGGGAACAATTTTATGCTACATTTTGTGACAGTGCCAAGGCACGTAGTATTGCTCACCACGCAGCAACCTACATCTCACCCTTTGTCAGGGTCTCCATACTGTATCTTGAATGGCCAGGTTTAGCACAACCAAGTTTACAGAAGAGAGAATACATTGCTAGGCCTTCCTTACACCAAACCCTAAAATTGCAAGATTCTGCGCTCGCAAAGCTGTCAAACTTTGTGGTTTACGTAGAATAAAAAGGCTTCTTTCATCCAAGCACAGACGTTTAATTTTAAAGTTGGAAGTCATTTACTTTGCTTTTCCAGGTAGATGATAAGCTTGTGTATCATTATGTAAAAAAAAATAAAGTTAATTGACAAAGAGTTTAGCTGCCAAGTTCTCAGGAAAGTTAAGGCAAAAATCAAGTAACGGTAGGTCTAACACCATAGTGTATGCAGACATACTTGCCTTAACTTTAAGTCTGCATCAGCATTTCATCCCCCAGAGTAGCCCAGAGCACCAGGCAGCAGTAAAAGCCTGCCCGAGTTAAGCACCCTGACAATGAGCCAGCACCAAGCCCTCTAGCACCACAGCTTGCCTGCTAGGTCTGGGCTGGCCAATTCAAACTGACTCTGGGCATGTCTGAGCAAGGTTGTGAAGCCAACACATGAGGAGACAGAGCATGCCAATGCTTTAATTTGTAAGGAAAAAAAAAAAGGCAACTTTACTCCCAAAAGTAAACACTCTCATTTATCAAGATGCTTTTACTTACACAGATCCCTTATAATGAAACTTGAATTCCAGTTCTGCTATTTGCACACAGTACTAAGTTCCATACTGCAGCCATATGCAGGACACCTTCACTGCTCACTAACTCCTGGAGGAATGTTTCATCAGTAGTTCCTGTGGCAGCCTCAACATCAACAGTAAATGACAGTCGCCTTAGTCCCGCAGAAGGGAATCCACATCACCACTTTCCTGAGAAAACGGACATTGCCAGCTACAGCAAACTACAGTTCTCCATGAGCCAAGGGAAGGCTTAAAAAAAGACTGAAAATTAGTCTCCAGTTACTAGCAACACTTGCCGGCACCAAGATCTACACCTGACATCACCAAACGCCAGCAACACAAATGCAACCAAGCCTGAATTGCCAGTTTTGAATCCCAGACCTAAATCCATTCCGTCAACCTTTCAGCTCGCTCACACTGTATTTCTCCAAGTTAAATTCAGGTATGTACTATTCACAGAATGCAGATTCATTTACACAACATGCTGTTCTGTATTGTTTTGTTTGTTATTACAACTATAGAACCACAGAATGGTTCAGGTTGGAAGGGACCTTTAAAGATCATCTAGTCCACTCTCCCTGCCATGGGATCAGGTTGCTCAAAACCCCAGCCAACTTGTCCTTGAACACTTCCGATGACAGCACATCCACAAGGGATCAGGGTAACCTCTTCCAGCGTCTCTCCACCCTCAACAGAAAAGAATTCTTCCTTATATCTAACCTAAACCTACCCTCTTTCAGTTTAAAACCATTGCCGCTCGTACTGTCACTAAAAGCCCTCGTACAAAGCCTCTATGTATTTCTTATAAACCACCTTTTAAGTACTGAAGGGCTGCTATTAGGTCTCCCTGGAGCCTTCTCTTCTCCAGGCAGAACAACCCCAACTCCCTCAGCCTGTCTTCATAGGAGAGGTGCTCCAACCCTCTGGTTTACTTCCTAGCCCTCCTCTGGACCCATTCCAACAGATCCATGTCTTCCCTGTGCTACAGACTCCAGAGCTGGATGCAGTATTCCAAGCAGGGTCTCATAAGAGCAGAGTAGAGGTGCAGAATCACCTTGCTCAAGCTGTTGGCCACACTTCCATGCCGTTAAGGGGAGGGGGGGAACGCAATGGCGGCAGGAGGAATGAGTCAAACCACTGCCCTGCAGGGCTTTGGCGGCCCTGTAGGACTCGGGGAAGGCATCCATGGGTGCAGGGTGGCTGGGTACAGCTGGCTTTCCGGGCTGCAAGCACATATTAAAGACAGCTCAAGAGAGTTGGGGTTTTTCAATCTGCAGAAGGCTCCGGGGAAACCCCACTAGCAGCCTTCTAGTACCTAAAGGAGGCCTTACAGGAGAGATGAGGAGAGACTCTTTACCAGGGAGTGTAGCAATACAATGACGGGTAAGTTTTAAACTGAAAGAGGGTAGATTTAGATTGTGTATTAAAAGAAACCTTTTACTGCAAGGGTGGTGAGACGCTGGAACAGGTTTCCCAAAGAAGCTGTGGATGCCCCTTCCCTGGCAGTGGTCTAGGCCAGGCTGGACGGGGCTTTGAGCAATTCTAGTGGAAGGTGTCCCTGCACATGGCAGGGGGGTTGGAACTCAATATTCAAGGCCCCCTCCAACTTTAACTACTCTGTGATTCTGTAATTGCAACCTCACGTCCAGCTTTTCACCTACCAAAGTCGTCTTCTGCTGGGAAAAAACCAACCAAACCAACACCAATAGAACGATCCCGTTCCTGCTTCAGACAGAAGCAGTTATTTCACAGCAGTTATTTTTCAACTCCCGCACCAGATGTACCAGTTTAGGAGTTCAGGTCTCGAAAATGGCCCAGCAACTGCGGGGAGACTCAACTCCCTCTGAAGCAGCGCGGACGAAAGATGGCCACAGCGATTCCGAGGCCAGGCTGCTCCCGCGGCTCCCCCTCACCGCTCCGCCACTCCGGGCTACTACTACATTTTTTTGCAGGAGTGAAAAACGCGGAAAATTGTGCTCCTGCGCCCGCCGCGGGTAGCGGCTACGGCTTCTTGCCCCGCTGCGGCCGTGCTCCGCTGCTGCCGGGGTAGAGAGACGGTGCCCAAGCCGCTCTAGCCGCTTCCCCGGAACCTCTGAGGGCCGGCCACGAGGCCACCGGGCGCTGCCACAACGCGCCCCGTACCGCGGACGCCTTTCTCCGCGTCCGACAGGGCCGCCGAAGCCCAGCGCGGCGGCGGTTCGACCCGTTCCTCCCGCCGCCATGGCGTCCCCCCTCCCCTTAACGGCTCCCTTCCCTTCACAAAGCCCGGCGTCTCTACCTCCCTCTCCCCGCGCCCGCACTCACCCGGGCCGCAGCGGGCGGGGCGGAGCCGGGGGAAGCGGTCGGGAAGAAATGGCGGCCAAGGCAGGCGGGGAGCGGTGCGAGCGCCCCCGGCGGGCCAGGCCAGGCCAGGCCCGGCGAGGCCCAGCCCGGCCCGGCCGTGCTCGGTGAGGGGGGCCGGGGTTGGAAGCGGGAGGTCTGTCGCCGAGTGTCTCGGGAGGTGGTGTTTCCGCCAGCCCCGCTCCTGAGGGAACACGGTTTGTGAGGGCCGGCGTTTTGTCAAGGCGTGCGCGGGATGGAGGAGAAAGCATCCAGGGAGCAACGTGCGCTGGTATCACCCACTAACGGTGGCCAGTGCTTCAGGCCGTTTAACTTCACATGGTGGAGAAAACGTAATGTCAACCTTTTTGGTTTTTTACGCCCAAACGTGAAAGCTATAAAGCAATCACGGCTTGAAAACAGAATCTCTGCAGGAAGTGTTTCCTCGTTCTCTGCCCAAGTTATTTAGCATGTGTGTGCAAGAGAGAATAAGACTCCTTTTTTTTTGAAACCCATCAGAAATTGCACAACAGCATCTCCACAAAAGTTATTACATTGATTAAGTTAGGAGATACAACATAAACCCTTGTGGTTATTTGTAGCAAATATTACTTCCTACACATGGAAGTGCCTGGGCTTTGGCTGCATTACTTTTTCCTGGACCAAAATCTTGTTCCACAGCCCCTCTGAGGCTCCCTCAAAGAAATCTTTAGAATCCTCACCAACCACAGGAAAACTTCTGGAAATACTTTTTGGTTACCTTTATTAAAGGTGCCTATTAATGGTATTTTAATTTACATTGGCTGAAAGACACCAGAAAAATGGTTAGGTAGGTTTTGGTAAAGTTCAGTTCTTGTGTACTGGTAGCCTGAAGCATACAAAGCAGAGCTGCCAGCAAAAGGTGAGATTTGGAAACCTCAGTAGCCTCACAGTGCATGGCTAATAAAAGTTAAAGTTACATTGGGCATAAGTTAGCTCCTAGAAGGACCTTTCCATGATAGATAAGAGAGGAGACTGTTCTATCAACAGCTTGTGGAAGGAAATAACAGAGCCTTTCATGTCTAAAATACCAGTTCAAATCCCTCCCTTTATAGAAAATGGTTTTGCAGCCCTGTTCCTCCGTGTGGTGTGGTTGTTGCTCACACAGTAATAACTCCTGCCTCCCTGGCACTGACTGGATCTTTTGGAACAAATTATTGTGTGATTCCAGTGGGTTCTGCATTTGTGAAGGCATCCAGCAAACTCCTACATGCTGAATAGAGAAACTGGCAAAATATAATACATGGGAAAAGGAGACGGAAGACAGAAAACGACAAACACTGCTCATCCTGTTCAGTCCTTGTTCCTTCACCACCTGGACCACTCAGGTCACTAGCTGACCAAACATAGTGGCCACTTGAGCATGAAGTACAGGTTAATCAACATGTGCATGTGTTACCAGAAGAGCGATTTTGCCAGGGGTGAATC
This sequence comes from Nycticryphes semicollaris, assembly GCA_013400055.1. Classification (NCBI taxonomy): domain Eukaryota; kingdom Metazoa; phylum Chordata; class Aves; order Charadriiformes; family Rostratulidae; genus Nycticryphes; species Nycticryphes semicollaris. The sequence continues at coordinate 21,754 of VXBJ01002855.1, read as the reverse complement.
CTAAGGTTATCCTAATTGTACAAATATGTGTGAATTAGTAAAATTTAAGTTTCTCTAGAAAGCATTTTTCTTTAATTGGGCTGTGACTTTCAAAGAAAAAGAGGACATCCTCTACTTTTTGACTCAGTTCATAGTGATGTCACTCTATGTTCAATACATTTTGCAAAATGTATTAAATTGTGAATATTTTAGTGTAAACACTCACCAAGAGTTGGGATATTCAAAGACATGTATTTCACTAGCTCTCTGAGAAAGAGGCCACTGGCAGGAAATTCTGCTTGCTTCTTCTGTGAGGATTATAAAGCTTTGAAGAATCAAGTAGTTCTCCAGACTTAAAAGTATCGCCTACATTAACACTTACAGGATGTTTTCTTAATAGAGATGGGTGTAGCAGCAGACACTAAAAATAGGGAGGCCACATCCTGCACCTCAGCTGGTCACAGAAGCAATTACAAGCTCTTAATTCTGTTCCAAAAATCCACAAAGTACACCCAGCATAACTGCTTGAATACCACTAGGATGACTACTCAAACAAATATGTATTTACACAATGGCTGTGATGTTTTAACTTTTAGTAGATGCCGTGGGATGTAAAACCCCTATATTTGACTGGCTGCAAAACCAGCCATAAATAACAGGAATGGGAAATACTTGTGAGCATTTTTTTTTAAAGACTTCCACACTGGTCTGTCTAGACAAATTGACTGAAAGTATTTATTACCATGCCCTTCTGGAATATAACATAAGCTTCAGAATAGGGTCATGTGAGTTTTAATCAGCCCTTTAATGCCCTCTAAACAGTAAGGTGTTTAAGTACTATTTGTTATTTTTTACTATTCATACCAGCAAGAGAGTTTTGAAGTATAATTGATCCTGATATCATCCCTATCACTCCATAAAGAGGACAAATTATAAGCTTAGCTGTAGAAGCATGCAGTTAAGTTTCATTTTCATAATGTGCAATTTTCTTTCATTATCATAGTAAAACTTGTGATGTAGTAGTCTCTGCTGGGAGAACGCTTTGCCAACGGTTACATTCACAGTTGCAACGTAACCCACAGTTTCCCCTATTGCAGGAAGCTATGCAAGTGTTCAGGCACGTGTATTGGATGTGCCCGGAAGGTAAGCGCGGGTGGGAATCTCTTTTCCTCTACACTTCCATGTGCGGGCCTGCTTGCCGGGACAGCCTACACAGGGCTTGGGCAATAGCCCTGCTGCAGGGCTTTTGCTGCTGGAGATCCTGTAAGAAAAGTGGAAGCGGGAACTGGGCTGGGTCAAGAAGCATGTGGGTGTTTTTCCTTTGCTGGAGGCTGAGGATTCGCTGCTGGCTACAGAACAAACACCTCTTCCCATAAGGCAGATAAAAAAATATACGTGAAAACAATGGTGTTATGTTAGTTCATGTGGAAAGTTTAGGACACACACATCTGGAGCAATTAGATGGGATCTTCTCAGGCAATCTGGAACATCTGTGCAGGATGCCTTCATAATAGCAGTGCGGTAATGAGGATGCCATGGTAATTTTTTCATATATCTGTATTACACATTGGCTCAGCTTGAGGTCTGGTGTGCTGGTGCTGTTGCCAAAGCCTGTGTGTCCTTTGGCTTTTATGTTCCCAGCATTGTCGTTCCTGGTACGGTTCTGCTTTCCATGACAGGATTTCCTGGAAGAGTATCAAAGCCGTCTTAGCTCTGATCATTTGTTTGGCAGCAAGCTGGCTGCCAAAGTACCCACCCACTCCATCAGATTTCAGTGTGTCACCAGCTTCTCCAGCTCTGTTACTGAGAGCTTGACGAATGCAGCTTTTTGAAACAGTAAAAGACACCACCGTGCTACGAGCAAACAATATTGGAGTAGGAAAATCAAATCAACCAGAGAGTGGTCCAGGCTTCCAAATTTATTTCCATTTCTTAATCTTGACCAAGCATTTACTTTGTGACATTTTTTTGCCATCCCAAAATATTGTTTTGAACCAACTTTGTAAATTTAAACTTACTTCGTTAAATGACAAACAAACCCAAAAAACTGAAGTGGAAAATGCTCCTTATTTGGGAATGTTGCAAAAGTAACCTTGATATTATTTTTTTTTGAGCTATGAATGCTTTTTGTGTGTCCCCAGATATCCTTATTTCAACCTCCTTAGCCTAACCCTTTGGATATTTCCATGCAGGATTCATCTGGGACAGATAGGATGCCTGTATATGGCTGTCTTTTGGCACAGCTGCTTCCTTTTATTTCCTGCGGGTCTCGGTGCGGGTATCTTGAACTGTGCTGGGGATCAATGCTGCAAGTGGGCATATGTAGCTTCTCCTCACTGGTACATTCAATCTCAAAAGCCAAAGGGTGAGGGAAAAACCTCAAGCTCATGGATGCAACATAAAGCAGAAGAACCAGTTTCTGCTGAAGACAAAGTCTGTTTGTTTTTTTTGACAAAGTTTCTAAAATCTCTGCCTCAAAGCCTATGTTTCTGAAATGAATAGATATGCAGAAAGCAGGTGATTACAGCAGGATTAATGAGGCACAGGTGTGTGGCTGTCACATGAGGGGTTCTAGCTTGTGCAGGTGACACTAGTCGTCCACCTGGAAGGTGGCTGTAAGACATTGAGTGCATCACATCTGGGACATTGTTCCTCTGCTGCCTCTGGGACTAGTGATCAAGATTTCTCCAAAATAGAGGCCCTTCCCAGTGGTCCTGTGGAAAGTCTGGGACAGCTGACAGGGTGTGGGTTATTCTTGAGGTGTGGATGATGTACAATATACAAGCCCCATCGGTTTTGCTTCCTGCCTTCTGCTGCTCCCTACTCCACTGCTAAACCATGATCCCTTTCCCTCCAGTTTATCATTCAAGGACAAAGCCTCCTGAGGTGCATCCTAGCAAAATTGAAATCCAGGAAATTAAATAAGGATAGGAGCTAGTTGAAGACAGTTGGTGCTGATTACCTACTGAAATGGACCGTAGTTGGAGGACAGAAATTGTGACTAAAGAGGAATGGTTAAAGGGCAGGTAGAGGCTGCATAATACTTCAGGTGGGAGCTGCTTTCTGTTTAGGTGTGTGACAAAGGGCTCCCTTAGTAAGTACACCTTTTCTATGCTACTGCAGTAGTAGCACGTGCATCAGATTGCCCCCAGCAAAGCACTGCACAGTCCAATTGAAAAAGAAACCAGACTCATGAGAGTTTTTCATTAACAATTTTGCTGCTAACCAAACCAGCCTTGTATGACGCAGAAGTCAGCTTTGGAAACTTTTAACCCTTTCCTCTACTGCTGCTGCATTATTTTTAAAGCACAATGCTACCCTCATACGCAAAATAATGTCTAGCTTATAATGATTTTTGTTCACATGTACAAACCCCAGTAAAAAAAGTTGAACACAATATACACACTGGGAAATATAATCCTGGAATATGTGTCAATAACATGATTGTTCTGTAAAATAATCCTGCCCACGTTTCCCTTCAGAGATCTCTTCCTCTTTAAGCGAGGTGTGTCCACGTTGGAGCCACTGGCTGCACTTGCTCGAGTCTCGTTCTCTTCACAGCGGTCTGAGAAACCAGTCAGGTCCATGTCTACATCCGTGTCGTGAAAGCAGCCGTCGAAAGCCATTGCTTGCACGGCATCAATGCTATACATTCCTGAAGCCTGGCAACAAAGAATAGTAGTTATTCTGGATCTAGCAGGAGCCATATTAGTCAAGTATAAATAAATGAAACAGAAAATAAAGAAAGCTTTCTCTTCGGTGTTGTTCTCTTTGTGGAGAACGTATGGAGAACAGGGCTACCTCACAGTATTGCTATCTGTGGGGCCTGCCCCCTTGCACAGGACATGAGTGAGAAAGGGGATACAAGCGATAAACCACACTTGTCTGACATTGCCATCTTCTGGCTAGCAATATGTGCCCCAGCTTCCGAAACAGAAAAATCAAACTCTGCTTGTCCTGTGGTTCTGTGTTGCTGGAGTTGTGGGAAATGACTTAAAACATTTCTATCAGTAGTTTTTTGATGGGATTATCAAATCATGTGATTTGATATATCCACCCTTTTTGGGTTTTTCCCCTTGTAATATTCAAACAAATGAGTTTACAGAGGGGAGAGGGATATTCTTATTCTTGAAGGAAAGATTTTAAGTGAGTGCTTCATAGAAAGCAAATGTTTAACTTGTGAACGTTTCTGCTTCAGACACACCTTTCTAAAAATGACCTTGTCATTCATCTGGTCTTGGGACAAAACGGGATCATTAAACCCGTCTCTCTAATTGAAAATGGTGAAGGAGGAGAAAGACAAATAGACACCGCTTCACAGGAAATGGGAGGGAATATCACATGAGAATGCACTCATGGGGTGTGTTTCAGGGAAAGGAAAAATACCTTGACCAATAGGTATTTAAGAATAGAATGAAGGTTACCTTCCTTTGGAGGAAAAAAAGTAATCTAGAGATGTATTCCTTAACCTCTGCCACATGGAAAGGAAGGGAGAGAAAGCACAGACCTTCTCGAGATCTCAAAGGTAATGATACATTTACTCCCTTCAGCCAAATAAAGTGAGATACAGAATGAAGTCACAGAGTTGGTTACTGTACTGTTATCATAGTGGTGTATCAGGATTACCCTGTGGCTTCTGTGATGCTTTCTGAAGGCAACGAAACACAGAGGATTGTACCTTGCCCCTTTTTTTGAGTTGCTTTCTCTCTTCAATTGTGGTGAGATAGTTCACTGCTGCGTATTCGATGACAGACAGGAAGACAAAAAGGAAGCTGATCCATAAATACACATCCACAGCCTTTATGTAAGACACTTGAGGCATTGAGGCACTTACTCCTGTCATTATGGTTGACATGGTCAGCACTGTAGTTATACCTGCCAAAGAAAAAGGGGAGGTTATCATAATACTGGCCAGCTGGTTCCGTTTAGCTCATCACCATTGCTTGGACAGTACAGCTTCATGAGGGCATATGACTGACACTGCCTTTAACTTCATTGCACAGGCTGTGGAAAGTGGAGTGAACCATGAAGGACCTATCGCATACAATACCGAAACCACTAAATCATCTCTGTGTTCAGTGTGTACAGCTAGAGCTGCGCCACACCAGGTCTGAACAGCTGGGACACAGCACTGGTGATTCAGCAGCATAAGGCACATATTTCTATGACAGTTTTAGGCCCTGCTGTTAGAGAAGCGAGAGCAGGTTTGTGGTTTTCCCTCACTTCCTAGAGCCAGGGTCTCCACTATACACTTTCTTGTCCCACAGAATCACTTAAGAATTAAGAGTTTCCCTCCAGACCCCTTCTCAAAGTGTACTTCTTGAGGACATATATCAGCTTGTGTGCCTCTGTCATAATTCCATGGGGCTTTAAAAACACTCCAGCATAAAAATGCTATATTCATTGAAGCTAAGCAGTAATTTTTGTGTACTTCAGAGCATCCAGAATTTCAACCTCATCTTTTCAATCTCTCCTCGTACATGCAACTATTTGTCTCATTTGTTTTGCTCTATCTCAGAAGAAAAAACAAACCCCAACACCCAACCACAGCCCTGCTTTTAAAGAAATTAATGTTAACACTGGAAGTGAAGACCTCTCAATTACATCTGTGAGACAGCACTGGCTGATAACTTGGCCTTTCAGCTGGGTCTCAGTAGAGCTTTTCCCCAGTTTTATGCTCGTTCAAGTTCACTGGAACATACAAGAATTTTACCTCTCCCTCTCTGCAAGCTTCTTAGGTCGAAGAATGAAGTTTGAAATATACTGTATAAGAGGAAACAAATTTATTTAAAAGAAGTATAGTTTAAGCTAGGGAGCTAAGCTTTTTCAACTTTGTTGTGAACATTGCCTATAAATTATGTATGCTTATGCTAATGAAATGTGTGTTATACACAGAACTCCTGATGCATAACCTTGTGCAGAAATCCGTATATAAATTAAAGAACATAATCAGTTAAATCATCTTGACAACATTACCAATGACCTAGTGAGAATTAAAACTTTATTTTTAAAGGTTAAGGTAAATTTCTTAAAAATAAAAGGAATTGGTAGATGCATTAATAAATGCAGGCAGGACATGATAATTTGTTTCTAGACAAACAAATAGATTTATATCTCATGTATTAGTAGCTTTAGATTGTGCCAATAGAAAGGGATCTGACATGCTACAGTTCTATTTTTTCTACAGTGATATAGCTACAGATAAAAATCAAGGGTTCCCTCAGTCCATGCAAATTTCTGTCTTAAAGATCCTCAAATTTTGACTTAAGAAATATGGCTACATACAGTTGGCTCCTGGAAGTAGCATCAGGGAGAGGAAAGAACAGGAGCTTCTTCAGTAATTCTTAAACTGACCGTTTTGGGACTCAGATGCATCACGGTTACATTAGATATCTTAACAAATTTCCATCAGATCTTCACAGAGATGCTAATCATTGAAAAAAAAGTACTCATTCCAAGGCCTTCAGCATTAAATTCCCAACAAAGGCAATCTTGAAGTAGTATCAATCGATTCATCACTGAGAAAAGCAATGTTATTTAAAAACTCCACTGTAATTAGTCTTTTTCTTCTGAGCTGTGGTGTTCAGAAATAAAACTGTGCCTGACAAAGAAGCACTTTGCTAAATAGGATGAGTCAGGAAATTGGTTCCAAGTCGCGAGGAAGATACCAGATATTTCCAGAGAGAAAGCAGAGCTGCAAAGCTTTTAGATAGATGGTCCTATGACGAGTAAGTATCTCTTATGAACCATGAATCTGGAGAGGCCTACGACTACTACCTCTATTACTTTGCTGGGAAGAGGGGAGGAAGAAACCAACCCAGTCTTTGGGAAAAAACAAACAAACAAACAAACAAACAAACAAAAACCCAAACCAAAACAAACAAACAAACAAAAAAAACCACCACCCCCCAAAAAAAAAGAGGAATGAAGTATATTTGCTCATGCTCTGTGTAAATAGGAAGCTGGCGTAACTTCAAAACCTCTCCTCTATTCATTCTATACTTCCCAAATAATATACTTTAAAGGTTTACCTAGTGATACCCTGGCAGGAACGGCTCTTCTGTCAATCCAAAATGAAACCCAAGACAGCATCACCATCAGCATGGCTGGGAAATAGGATTGTAGCACAAAAAAGAAAATATGTCTCCGGAGAGCAAAGTTTATAAAAAGTCGATTGTACCAACCTATTGAAAAAAGAGAGGAACAGGTTGGGGAGAAGAGAGCTGTGTTATTTGTGAGCTCTGTTCACTGGCCCCCTTCTTTCCAGTAGGTATGGTGTATCCACATCAGTACTAGTACATGCCTAAGAAATATTGCCACCACCTTGGTTATATATAGTGCTTTCCAAACTGTCAATCATACCTCTCCTAAATACTGCTGCCTTGGAACCGAAGGATCACAACTGCATAAATAAAATACTATATTATAACTGAGGTTAGGAAATTGAAAAAAGTAAATATACTTCAAGTGAAGCTGCTGGGAGAATACAGACAGAATGTAATTGTCCATTTCAGCTCGGACAGTGAAGCCAACACTCTGATTCCCCCTGAAAGTAGCCTGCCTTCTCTCATGCCACAAATACCTAAAAATAAGCAGCACTTCTTTTCCTACGGTCAGACTGGTTTGCCGGCCCAGCGTTGACTTCAGAGGAAAGGGTGCCATCTAGTGAATTTTGTGGCGTGCTCTCTCTGTGCAGCAAAGCATGGGTGTTACGCCTTCTCCAATGGGAGGGAAATCAGTTTATAGTGAGTTGAAAAGAAAACAAAAGTGGACGGCTGCGCAGCATCTAACTGTTCAGTACAGAGACTTCAATGAGCGTGCGTCAGAGCAGTCATGCTGTCACAAAGAGTGACTTTATTAAAAAAGTATCTCAATAATAATCCCATATAATAATAAATATAAATAAATATTAAACATGTTCTATGTTTTTTCAGTTGTGGAGAAGGTTTTTGGTTTTAAAAATTATCTCAAAACCACGTTGAAATTGTTGGAGGCCAGGGAATTCCAAAAGCCTAACTCCATGCATTGTTCACTGAGATTCGCAGGAAAGGGTATGAAGAACCTAATATGCAAAAGTCTGCTTTGTGAGTAGCATTTTTGGCCATTTTTTGCCTAAGACTTTTCAGGGGAAGATAGCTCCCATTAGAATTGTGCTGATTGTTCCCCACTATTACTTACTTTATGGGGTGGGGTCTGTGCGTAATCATTTTCTTCCAACAAGAGGCAAAATAAAAGAACAAGAGAATGTGGAGCCTCCTGGCTGAAACAAAATCTCAAAGCCAAAGAAAAGTGTATGTCTACAAAGGGCAGCATTCTAATTAACAGATGAGGTATACATATTATTCAGGTTTTCCCCAGTGGCCCCTAAGACTTAAAAAAATTCTTTCCCTTTACGCCGCTGAGTAAGGTCACCATCAAAACATCTGCATGTCAGTGCTAAGCAGTTACACTTTGCAAAGTGAAAGGTGCTGTGAAGGTGCTGCAAAGACCTGGGGTACAGGGGTGGTAGGAGGTTGCACTGTTGTGCACAAGGCTGCAGTTGTTCGCCTAAGTGTTTTTGATGAGAGTTGCAAGGCAGAAAGAAGGCAGCTGAGTTCCCAGAACTCAGTTTCAACACACAGTGATAGCAGGTTGGTGGAAAATACCCCGGTCTCCTTCTTGCAACAAGGACGAATTTGACACAGCTCTCAGCAAGGCACAGTTGTGATAGTATGACTTGCCCTCTTCTCACATGGCAGTGGCTCTTGCAAGCTGGAGCTCTGTTCTTAGCTCATACATAAGCAACAGATAAGGATGAAGAACCTGAGCAAGCTGTGAATTCCTCACTGCTTAGGCTGCATCATAATTTAAGCTGGAATTTCTGCATTCAATACCAGTCACCTCAAACTTGAATCGCTGTTTTTTTAAATGCAAACAGAAGCTAGCCTGTAAATAAAATACAGTAAATATATCTATTCGCAACTTTCCTGTATGTCTTAAAGACTTTTTTTTCCAGTGTTATGCATTGTATTATATTATATGGAATAACTTCTATTTTATTAATCTGCCTTGATATAAAGGGCAATATCAATACTGAAACCAATTGACTCAGACTGGACAGTGGAGTAGCAAGCATGCTATTTTACCTGGTTAAAAATATGTGGTTAGAGAAGCAATTCAAAATTTATAATTGCACGTGCAAATACAAAGAAAATAAAACCCACCTTGCATGAAATCAAGACTATAATAAACTCCTAAAGCCTTATGCAGTTTGCCAGAAAGTATAGTTTAAGATCTACAGGGAGGAATAAAAACCTGTCTGCAGCTGATACCTGTATTTAAACAACGTAGCACTGACATAAAGGGATTTTTTTCTGTGACTTTATATATAAAGATGAAACATTACGCAAACCATGAATGAGACCTTAGTAGTTTATAAATGCTCTTATGTGGCAATCTTACCATTAGTAGACTTTTAATGATATTTTACAGCTCAAAAAATGAGATTTTAGACAATAAACACACTAGGGTTCCTCATGTTTGCTTTCTAATACTTGTCCCTTTAGAGTTTGCATTTCCAAGCTTTTCTATATAACAAGGACCCAAAGATTCCTTTAAACTCAATACTCCAGTGACTTTCAGAGAAACACCACAATTTTGCAAGAGCTCACAGCAGCATATATTTTGTTGTGCTTTTTTTTCAGGTTCTTATTGTCAGATGTTAAGTTTCAAGGTTTATTATGGCCTTTTCTTCTCATATCAAGAAGGCGTTACATTGGCAACATAGAGACACAAGGACCTAGGCCAACAGATTAATTTTAACTGAGGTCCATCAGCAGTAACAGTCATTTATGAGCAACAAATTTGAATGTGAAAGATATTCTGCACGACTCTGTCCTGTGCTTCTCTCTTCTAACAAAAGTGGCTTACTATACCAGTACTGCTGTAAAAAGCTAGTCCACTGGAAGCACTGAATTCTTCGATGAAAAATTGGGAGAGGGAGATGTGCTCATCTGTGCTCAGGGACTTGTTTCCGTGTTTCCAGTATAACATCAGATCATCTTCATTGTATGCATCTATGAGAAAGTAAAAACTATATCACCTCTTCTGCTGGAATAATGTTTCTGGGTGGTTTGGGTTTCTTTCTTATGGATAGGAGAAATAATACCACTGAAATAATTTGCGAAAATTGCAAAGAAACATTTTTTTTCACAGCAATTTGCCACTTATTGACATGGAAGAATTTGCAAAGACCATATTACACTTGTTTCAAGTGGAGCCCAGTCCTGTGTCCTGCCAGCAGCTTACCTGACAGGTGGGGGACATGGGCATGCTCAGGGTCACAAGGCACACAGGACTGGAGCTCTGGAGCTGCCACACTGAGCAGCCTGTGTGAATGCTGGGGATCTGTTCTGTTTTCCAAGACTAAACAAGAAAACAGCATCCTAGTTTCACTAGTAATCCAAATAAGAATACATTTTGAGATCTCAAAAGTGTCTGCAAAACAGAGTTACTTTTTATTGTCTGGCTCTACTGCTTACTACAGATAACTGAGTCAGGAATGACAAAACAGACATTTCACAGTAACACAAGCACTTATTTTCATTTTTCCATGAGGTCAAATATTGATATCTTATTTTACTTTTAACATGCACTTTTTTTCTCAAAAAAAAAAAGCATGATTTTTGACAGAGGGAAAATTTTTAGATTCAGGCCTTGGAATATCAACCCAGTCAAAATAAAGCAGGGTGCATCATGGTTTTTCTATCTTCTCAAAGCTCACCAAGGTGTGAAAAGATACCAAACTGGCCACAATTTAACATGTACAGGTTGAAGGGCTTACTTGAAGTACTGTGTGCAGGCCTGGAGCCCTCAACATAGGAAGGACATGGACCTGATGGAGTGGATCCAGAGGAGGGCCACAAAGATGATTAGGGGGTTGAAGCGCCTCTCCTATCAGGACAGGCTGAGGGAGCTGGGGTTGTTCAGCCTGGAGAAGAGGAGGCTTCAGGGAGACCTAATAGCAGCCTTCCAGTACCTGAAGGGGGTCTACAGGAAGGCTGGGGAGGGTCTGTTTACAAAGACCTGCAGTGACAGGACGAGGGGCAATGGCTTCAAGCTGGAGAAGAGCAGATTTAGATTGGATATTAGGAATAGGTTCTTTACTATACTATGAGGGTGGTGGAACACTGGAACAGGTTGCCCAGGGAGGTCGTTGAGGCCTCTTCTCTGGAGATGTTCAAGGTGAGGCTCAACGAGGCCCTGGGCAACCTGGTCTAGTTGGGGGTGTCCCTGCTGACTGTGGGGAGGTTGGACTAGATGACTCTAGACATCCCTTCCAGCCTGGACCATTCTATGTTTCTATGTTTCACATCAAAATAAGTGAAAAGGTTATTACGAACAAGTTAGACCATTGGTAAGAAAGCACATGTAAAGAACAGGTATGAATTAAACTTACAGCTTTCCAGTTCTAAAGAACAGTTCTGAGTATCCAGAGGAAACCTACTGAAATCCATGAAACACATAGCAGAAACTGTTATTCTATGGAAAGGAACAGAAAAACAGAAATTAAAGGAAAAATTTCACACTTTCATAGGGCTGTGCAGACTTTTAAGTGAGATCCCCAACCAAGCTGCTGTTTAGAATCCTAATGATTGAGGCTTTCTACTTTTTTTAGAAGCTTCTAAAATTGCTTCAAGACAGTGCAATTAAACTAAATCAGTGAGAGAATATCTTTTTAAAACATAAATAGTCTTTCTTATTAAGTACATTACCTTCAATTTTAAAACCCTTTACTGGCCTGATCCTTCATTGGCCTTTCACACATTTTGCTTTGAAGGGTTACACTTACGAAGATTAACAAGGGGAGTTCACATTTCTCAACTGTATTTCTCATAGAATCAAGTAGACAATATTACAGGGTAGAGCAAATATTATTTCAAGTGCTTTTTTTCCCAGCTAGAAAGGTTGTAATTAATTGCATAAAAAGATAAGTTGCAATTTCTGGAAGCCTACACTCCTTTTAAACCCCATGGAAATGCCTTACATCTTAAAAAGCTTGAGGAAATCTAGGTAAATACATGATTCTGCATTCCACCTGCTTTTTCACAAATGTTTAGAAGATAAATGCCCCTTGACATTTCAACCAATAAACAAAAGAAAGCTAGAGGCAGCAATTTGAATATGGTAAATACTGCCAATTTCCCCCTTCTTGTCACTGTAGCTGAATTTTTACAGATGTAAGATTTTACCGGCTTGAAATGAGATTGTAAGAATGGTATATCTTTAAAATCATGCATAAGACTTCCAACTGTGGCTGTTGTTTCCATCTTTTAGCTATTGACTAAAGGATCAGAGGAACAACTATTTTAGCAACGAATCTGCATTTTTGTTCCACTTTGCTTCAATAAAATCCTGGATGCTAGGCAATGAAGAAAAACTGTGAAATACACAGAATTCTTGCACATAAGTATTTGGTATATAATCTACTCACTGCATGCAAAACCAGCAATACAAAAAAGATGTTCTAATGAGCATCTGATTCTTTAGGAACATACGCATTAACACCACTCAGGATAGAAACACACTTTTTCCCCTTAATCATTTTAAACTTTGGTTCACCAGCCTTTAGGTCAGACCTTTCCCTGCATCTCAGTTTGATAAGAACTGATAGAGGAGGAAAGAATGAGTCCTTCTGTCCAGAAAGAAATCCACATGTTTGGCAGGGACTTTGGGGCTTTGCTGTTCACTGGCACAGGAAGGTGAGACTAGCTGCAAGCTCTTCTGTCAAGAGCAAGGAGTCACCCAGTACACACCATGTGGTAATGCACGGTTAGGGAAAGATAACCATGGGAGCAGAGAGGATGAGGGCAAGGAAGAAACGTAGAGCACCAGCTTGAAAATGTGATGCAGGACACAGAGCACAGGCTCCCATCACGAAGGGGATTCTGAGTAATGAGCAGATGTAGAAAATGGATTCACACTATGTCTACCCCTCAGCTCTACTTCTTCCCTTTCCTTCCCTCCCATGTCACTTTTCCCTTTCCCCCATTTCTGGCATTCCCATCACATGTTCCATTTGGTTTGTAAGTATTTGTGCAGAATTTCTTACTGTTAATCTTGATGATATTTTAGCCCTCCAGCAAGCTGACAGAATGTGTGTGCCCATCTTATGTCTTCATCACTCTTCCTTCCTCCAGCTGAATATACCCCTTATAGCCCTCACATTAAAAGTCACTGCCATAAGCCTTAGTATAGTAGCGTAGTTCCTCTGGTCCCTCTCTCTGTCTCTCTGATGAAGCACTGAAATGGCTATAGCAATAAAATGCGTGCTTCATCTTCATGTGTTGTTTCTTACTGGTCAGTGGGATTCTTGAACATACACTATTTTAAAGTGGCATACAGCTCTTGTTGTGAGGGTTTCTCTATGTCTTTATGAGAGGGTAGATAAATTCATTACCTGTTGGAACAACTATTACGTAGCCAAAATCTCAAGTGTGTGCAGAAATATTCAAACTATCCAGAACAGATGAAATATCACATCTGTGCACAGCCTAATTAGTAACAAACTGTGAAACCGTGATTTCTGCAATGCACATGCCTTTGGGCCTTTACTGTGGGGTGTTGTGGGAAATTCCTCCATTAAAACCACTTCTGCCACATCATCCAAATCTGCTTCATAAAGAAAAGCAATAACATGTAGATAGAAGGATCCTGTGAAGGACACATTTAATGACCTTGCGGTTCCAATCCTGAAATTGCTATTTCACTTTCCAGTTCTCTGTAGCCACAGAATACACCTGTCTAACATATCAGCACCGATAACCTGCTCTCTGTGCCTATCTGGAGCCTCAGTTAGTATCAATGGTATGTTTACAGGTATCCCAGGGTGAAAATAGCTGAGACAGTTTTAAAAGACTCAAGGGGAAAAAAACCCACATTTCTTCTTTGCTAATAATTTTGGTCTTTACTGTGTACTCCACAGTAAAACTACTGCAATATTGCTAAAACCACTGGCAATGAAACAACACTTGACAAACTTCAGTGCTATTTGCAACAACTGCCATTATCCTGTGACAGGAAAAAATATGTGAATGATAGAAAAATGTTATCTATATGTTATCGATCCTAAATTTACTTTACTACTGGTACATCAGGCACTACTTCCCAGTATCTGATGTCAGGGGATTAATGTCAGTCCAGTATCAGAATCTTAACTGCGATTATTTCCAGTAATTTCTCACTGTACAGACTATAGGTCCACAATTGCAGTCTTGTATTTTCATATAAAAGGGTATTGTTCTTACCGTAGACTGAAGAGTACATTTCCATCAGGGTATACTCGGAGCATGACATTTTCCACAGTTGTATCATGGATGAAAGATCTTTTGGAGTGTACAAAAAATACATCAGGAACCCAGATCTTTTTTATCAGTCTTCCATCAAAAGTCATACTTTTGTTTTTGTTACTGCGAAATGAAAGTCTCTCATCCTTCCAGTAATGTCTGAGATATAAAGTCATTGTGAAGTCCTTTGTGTGATTAAAAACAAAAGAAAACAATGCTTGTTTTATTCACATACAGTAGAAAACTGTACAAAGTAATCAACTGATAAAGGACCAATTTCTTCTCTGGACATAAGCTGGAAGATTCTCAGATAGGAATCAAATGCCACTCAATGAGTTGAAATATAGATCGGTACTACCTCTGAAATACTGGCTGTTTGCATTGTCACTGCTGTCTGAGTCTGAGGTTCACACTTCATTTTTACTTAGATAAAACTTTTACAGATTTCAGTAGTCTGCTGGATTGGGCCATCAGTGGAGTGAAAAAGAAACTTTAAAACCAACCAAAGGCAAATGGAAAGGGGTTTCCTTTGGCAATCTTCACAAACTCTTCCCAGAATGGACTGTGGTTCCATTACAGAAGGATTAATTAGAGTTCTTTATGAACATTTGGACAGTATGTAAAATCCATTAATCTGTCCATTTTGTACAAATACAGCACAGGGGTTTTAAATTAGCACATTTATGAATTATATACATCATAAAGAAACAATATGATGAACTCATAAGAGTAAACAGTTACATTTTACAAGAATTACTTTTTTTTAATATGAAAGATTGTGGTAAATATTTTATCATCCTATTTAGAGAAATAATATGACTGCAAATGTACACGTGGAAAGAGATGGAGAGGATGCTGCAAGCCCAGTGTGAGCTTCTGCACAGCCTAACTGCTCTGTGTTCACCTATATAACTTTGCATTACTAGGCAGACATCATTTATCTCAGTAGAACAACTACTTCTGATAAGAATACTCAGAAGATACTTAGGTCTTCCCCTGTAATGATTTTATGTTTCTGTAATATGATTTTTTGATTTGGGTAGGTTTGCAAAGGAATGCAGGTGATCATATTGACAGATGACATTGCAAACTCAACACTATGACTAGAGCTACACTCACAGTGAGAAGATATTGTAAATGAGATGTCTTTGCAAAGTTAGCATGCCCTGTTATTCTAGGATGGAGCAACTTGGCACTAATGTCTGTGTGGCATTATTAGTGACAGTTTTGGCTGAGGAATGAACAGCCTGTGTTCCAGTGCTACAGGTCCTTGATTGCAGTGAGGGCATCGCCTTCCTAGGACCATTCCTGGAACTGATTTTTTGACTTTGATTTGTTATGTCCACAGTTCCACATGCCAGAAATCATAGGAATATTCAGATCTGCAGAAGCAAAGGAAGCAAAGGACAAGAAGCCTTATCATCTGATGTGCAGGGCACTGAGAAGTCATGTGGATTTACTGAATGGTTGGCATTTTCAAATCAGAGCACTATCCACTGTGATCAGTTCCTCTGACCCAGGGAGAAATTCAACATGTGCTTTTATAAAACACTTGCTAGTTTAAGTGAGGATGACTTGCATGTTTCAAAGCAAGGTTGTTCTCTTTAAGGGTTTGCTTCCTTTAACTCTATTATTTTATATCATCCAGCTGGATGTTTCCGAGACCCTGCATTTTGGCTGAAATTCTTTTTTCCAGTTCTACTAACCAACTTACCATGTCAACTTCAGATATGCTGTCAATGCTTTCTACCTGCACATCAATGCCCACAGGTATTGGAGACCCTTTAATGTAACAGAATGAAAAAGTGATGAGGAGTGTAATTCCATATTTTTAAAGGGAAGACTGTGTATTAGCAACATACAGAGAACACCCCAACCCAGCATTTACTACGGTCTGTCCGCCTTAGTACACTGAATGACAAAGACCATGGCAACAAAGTAAAATGCAATGCTAAACAGTTGTAAAAATAGGTACAAAATCTTTTTGCAGCCAGAGTAGTTGTTATTGGCATTGCAGTTTGGACAGCAGTGACAGCTTCCATGTGGTGCCAAAGCTAATGAACTGCTTGGAGTGCTATTTAGAACTGTCATAGGGAAAAGCTGAGTAAATACATCAAATACATCAAAGATTGCAAAGCCTACTTACCAGTTCCAATGCTTATTCCCACACTTACAAAGAAAATATCTATTAGCCTCCTAATTATCTTTACTTACTTAACTAGTTAAAGTTTGGCACAGATATTTGTGAAAAAGGATTACTTACTCACTATAAGGGAAAATTACTTGCTCACTCATAAGGGAAAACACCTTTACACATATTAAGATGTTCTGTGATGGAGTGCTGTGTATTACTGGGTACATAATTTATTATCAAGTACAATACATAACAAACTGCACTAGGTGACTTGATTTTGTGTACTACCCCACTCTTTCATGCCACTGGAAAAGGCTGTGAGTTTATAACACAATGAGACCTGAATGAACAAAATATAAACCCACATTTGCATTTTTACAATAAACTCACTTAAAATCAATTAAAAATTACACCAAAAATTTAGCATTATTTCCTGTCTCTTCAGTGTACAATATCTAGAATGAAGGTTCTAGTTCTATACGGGTTATGAAACTGTGTAATTTTCAGAAGGCAAGTCATTGCACTAAAGTAATTGACTAATTACTTCCTTACCAAGGAGGGAGAGGAGAGGGATGTATGTATACATGTGTATCCACACACGCACATGCACCAAAATATTCTGCATTTGACATGAAAATCAACAGTAATTATTGTCCATGGGATTCCAATGACATTAATTACCTTTATTAAAAATAGTAAGCTAAAATATCTTTAAAGCACAAATTTAAAATAACCTGGTACAAAATATGAGTACAAGGAATTCTGAATAGCAGGAGATACCAACAGCTTTTTAAACTTGTCTTTCTCTCTTTCTTATCTTTTCCTTCCACCAGTGTCAAGCCAAAATAGTCCAGAAATATCACCCTCCTCATAACCAGCCACCATATTGTGTCTCTTTTTGGAATTATCCTTAAAATAGCAGCCCTCGAGGATTACACAGCTGCCTCCAGTTCTTACCAGTAGAGATCTTGAACTATTTTTGAGGTATTTTAAAATCTGTCTCTGTAATCTCATGATTTGACTTGCATTTTTTAATGGAGGGTTTGACCCTGCACAGAACAGATGAAGATGCTTTGTGCATGGGAAAGCAAGGTAAAATGTGTTCAGAGTTTGCAGGGTACACAGGAGCATGTTTCAGCATTGACAAGAGCTGTGCTGTCTGGCTTGGAAGTCATTTCTCCCTCTGAGAGGAATGCATCACTCGGCCTGTTGGCCAAAGCTGAAAACAAAATTCAGGACTCCAGACAACAAAGTTCAGCCAATTAGTTTCTTAGTAAAATACTAGACAGCATTTGGGAAAATCCTGCTTCTTTTGCAGAATAGAGACAGCAAGAGACATCTGCCCTAGAGGATGACATACAAGACTATCAATGTATATATTCAGCCAGGCCCCTTCACACAAACCAATATAAATTCTTATGCTTCTCCTAAATCAGTTTCGACCACTTCTTTTCTTTGTTTTAACCACACCACACCAGTAGTTTACTTTATGCTAAATCTGACATGTACCAAGTGTGAGTACAAAAATGCCTGTTTGTAATCTGAGTGGAGTCATCCTGTCAGTACTCTACCGAAACACAAACTATCATGTAAACTAAAGACAGGTTTTGCCCAAGTAGAAGTCAATGTGGGATTTATACATTATGTGAACATCGCTCACAAGCAGCATTCTCACATGACTTAAATGCAAACACCTCAGAAAGATGAGGTCTTGTCTATCAAGCTCCTCATTTGCATGATGGGACAGGACAAGCCTATACTGCAGAGATGACACCTGAGCTGGCTGGGCACAAGGCAGGGTAGCTCAGGATGCAGGCTGGCTGTAGGACAACCCAGGAGCATGATCCATCCTAAAGCTGATGACCATGTCAACAGCAGTAAAGAGAGAAATCTGGCCTCATCACCATTGGCTCCCTTTAAAGTCCATGCAATATAATAGGCACTTTCTGAATTTCTAATTGGCGTGAAGTGGTTTGTGTCTTGGAAATGCCTGTTGGTTACTAGGGTTGCTTAGAGTGACTGCAAATGGGCAGATGAACTGGGTATTGTCTAATCTTACCACAAAGCTTCAACTTCTCTATATTGGAGGTGGTCCAAACTCTTACCCTGGAACTACGGCAGAGGTGCATGGTGAGATATACTGGAAGTGCTCATATCTGAGCAGGCATTTGATTTTAACTGGTATTACTAAAACTTTGGGGGATGATTTACATGGCTAGTATATTAAAAACAGTGGGTTTAGTCCTGATTACATAGAATTATGGGGGTGGAAAGGGAGAAGAGGGGAGCATCTCTCTATATCAAAGAATGGTGTTACCAGTTTCTGAGTCAAGAACAAGTATGAAGCACATAAAGTTAAATGTCAGCCATCCACATTCTTCAAACAGGCAATGAGCTACCCACGAATCATATCACAGAAGACAACGACTGGCTTTCTAAGTACATATATATCATGTGTAGTGAGGAAAGGTGACAGCTGCTCAAAGTGTAATGATGGACCTCCTAATACTTTCTTGGGGTTTGCAAAAATTACAGACAATTTCCTACCCCAACAAGTACTGTTCCAGTGTGGGCACAATTTCATTCAATAATTCCCCCCACCTGGGCAGATATAAATTAACTTATCCCAGAACTAGAAATTAGTGGCAGCTTATGATTATGTTGATTACATGCACGCAAACTGAAGTGCCAGTTATACATAAATACACACCGAGGCACCTGACTCTTTGAAAAGACAGCTTGCACTAAGATGGCAACTGTTATAAAAGTAAGTCAGTGGACACACTGAACAGTATAAAAGAGATCAAAAGCTATGGCTTTTTGATGTGGATTTGGAATCAGTGGATGGTTCTAAAATGCATTAAATAAAAAGGGAACTATTACAATGAAGTTTGTTCCTGATTAGGCAGAAATGCTGGAAGTCTGAAACAGACTCCTTAAAATGAGAATCCTGTTCTTTATCTGCTGAAAGGCAAAAGACCATACTCATGCTGCTTAATGAGAAAATACTGTTCAGTCTAGCATTCACCACAGACAATTACTAAACCACAACCCTTCACCCCAACCCTGACCTATTACTGACTGATGATAGCAGCTGCGAATATTTTTTCCTGTTCTGACTCTACTTTGGCAACAAATGTAAGTAGATGATAAAAAACCTAAACACTCCACATATTTGCAATCCCAGTCACTTCAGTGTGCTGTTTTCTAATCACTTTTCTAATCTAAAGCATTTTTATATTTTTGTCACTGATGCCACCACCCCCATAAGATACATATTTGCCTTACTGTGGTTTAGGTCTTTTGAGCTTTGTAGTCCTCTGGGAACATTGCTCTCTGTGATTAAAAACCAACTCCACTAGAAACAGTTATCTATTGGGAACATGTTGCTGAGAAGTGCCATTTTCTCATCACTTGGATTTGTTTTACCATGACTGGATGTTTTTAAAAAATAGCGTTTCAATAAGCATTGGAAAGGATCCTAAACTAGTTGGAATAGTGAAGTGATTTGTCTACCCCCAAGTCTGCACCACAGCTTTCTCCCTAGTATATTGAGAATTTCAATCTCTGTCTGACCATCAGGCAACAACATCAAATTCACTTTGAAAAAAGTAACCATAGTAAAGCTCTGTTTTTTATTCCCCAGTATGATAAAACTGGGGATGGCAGAGAGGATTTTGTTATTAAATTGAGCAGCTTCAGTTGCTTCTGGAGCGTTGCTACAAATCACTTTTTAGAGGGATTAGTGATTTTCACAATGGAGGGTCCACAGATTTTCAAAATAATTACTCCTCAGCAGAAAAAGCAGAATTGTTTTCAGATAGATTTATCTTCACACAAGCCATTTCCAGTCTTTCGTTTTAAAGGTTTAAACATAGCAAAAGAATTCCTTGATAAGCATGGAATTTTTTTAATAGATAGTACAGCAGGCAAATTCTCTAATACCCTTTTTAGAAGGGATATTACATAAAAAGCATATCCTTTTAGCATTTTAGGATCAATGTCTACAGTAATAATGCCTGGTTTAATGAATTCTATAGTATTTTTGTACTAGTCAGACCCTTGAACATACAGCAGGTTGCACCTGAAATTTCATAAGATAAATGTTAAATTTAGAAAACCCATCTACTGTATCCCAGTTGGCTTTATAATGGTGTATGCTGGAAAAAAGCTAGGTGTATAGAAAGCTCCCTGGAGGAGACAGAGACCAGGAAAAGATCAAGGTCTATTGGAGTACTTCTTCTAAAAAAGGCTTGTGGGGCCTGTAGAGAAAGAAAACCAGGTAAAAACGTAAACAAGGCCCAGGAAAGTGAAGCTATGTGAATGTATTTACTCTCCTCTGGCAATGAGTGGAACAGGAGAATTACTGGCAAAGGTATTTTATTCTTTACTGTTACTGTTCTGTTTCTTTCTAATTTATGTGAGAAATTAAGGTGAAATGGTATTAGCAGTAGCCAACTCTTGGAATGGGAGAATTAGCAATTTTTCCACTGTAAGAGAATGCTCAAAAAGAAAAAAATCCATCAGAAGGAGCCTATTAGGGGTCTTGCAAAGTATTTCCCTCCTGTTCTGGACCCCAGCTATTCTTTCCAGTAACACATGAGAAAAAGCCATTCTCCTTTCATCAGAGAGAGTCTTCTCCACCACAGTGAGAATATTCTCACCTTTCAAGAAGGGCTGTGGTGCAGAAAAGAAAACAACTTGGTGGCGAAGAGCTATTACAATTGCAGCGTTTTTTGACCATTCATCGTGCCCTATTTTCTTTCCTCCCCCCCCCACCTCCCTTTTACCTTCTGATGAATTCTAATTTAGCTTGAGGAGGGAGGAAGCATAAGGGGGGAGTGACCTAGTGATCTCTATCCTCTGAAAATTTGGAATTAAGATTATGCTTAATTGCACACTGGGATGCAAATTGTCTAGAAAGACTGGTACTTCTTGACCACCTAAATGCTACTGAACTCTTTTCCATCATTTCTAATATTTGCTAATGTTTTTATCCTCTATCTTGGTTGATAAAGCAGAAATAACTGATTTCAATACTTCTTTAACTAACACAGTTAGAATAAGAAATGACAGGTCCGTAAGACACAATGTAAAAGGAAAATAAAATATAAATTCAATATAAAAAAAACCCTCAAACCCCCAGATATCCCCTCATTTGCCCCCCACTCCCATAAATTTTACAAGATACATAGCAGAAGCTTGGTTCTTTTAGGTGGACATCCCTCTTTTCCTGTTACTAAGGACAGGGAGAAGCATCACAGCTGCCTGAATGACTGTGATACATTCAGCACGGTGTTCAGCTGTTTGCTTGTGA
>VXBJ01002854.1:453247-599180 GCA_013400055.1 Nycticryphes semicollaris | reverse complement strand
GTGGGCTCCAGGATATTTTGTTAACTCACTTCCACAACATACTGCTGCAATGTGCAAAGACAAAATTACACCAGAGTACTGCACACACCATGGTTTTAACCTCATGCAAACTGAGTCAGGCATCTTGGCCATGGTGTTCATTGGGATGGAGAATGCAGCCAGTGAGCTGGGGTGCCCCGTCCTGCCATCAGCAGCAGGCCAGCCCACCCCGTGGTGGCTCCTCCATGTTCAATCCCAATTGCAGCAGCACAGGGAGGTACCGCTCTTCCTCACCAGCATAAAGGGGGACACTGCTGAGGCTCTGCACACCCACAGCCTAGCTCAGGTACCCATCTCTCCAAAATCCAAACCATGACTGGCATTGGCCCAGGGCTGGCCCTAGGAGAACAGTCCAGCTCTCAGGACGGGCCTTTGTTCTACCAGCACCCAAATTGCACCTGGGGCTCTTCCTCCCTATGCAAATGGATGAACTCACTGAAAATATAAACCCATCTCCCTGCCTGCCCTGGATGCTCCAAGTTACTCCTAGAGAGGTAGAAAAGGCCACAAAATCCCACCTCCTGCCAAGGTATCAATACAGGCTCTCTTGTACACACCTTTGATAATTTTCTGCAGTGAACAGCAGAACATACATTGCAAAAAGTGAAGATGAAATAAAAGAAAATAGCATTTCTGTAATGGTGAAAAAGTGGACAGCCAAAGGCTGTTGTTGCCCATTATTAAATACAGCCTGAAGGAAAGTAGTGTCGCAGTATTAGATTATATTTCAATGACAAGATGCACTTGGTGTCCTTGAAGCGTGTGTCACCATCATTCGCCTTCATTCTGTATCACTACAGTAGCGGTGCTTGACTGTTTTACATCAAATCACAGTAACTTTAACCAAGGGGTAAGTGCTGGCTTCTGTGAAGAGCCCGAGAAGCAAGAAGTATATGACAAGAAGAAATTCCTACGAACAGCAATGGCATTAGAAATACATCAGTGGTTCACAGAGAAACCACATTGTCTAGCATTTAAGCATTTTCACAGCTTCTGATGTTTTTAGCCTCTCTGCACCGAGGAAGGGTGGAAATACAGGTAAGGAAGTACCACTTCCCCCACTTTAGAGACAGAAAAGTGAGACACAGGACTACTATAGCCCTTTACAAGGTCACACGGGGCGCGATAGGTTGCTACTCTCTTTACCCAGACCCCAACTCTTCTTTCTTTTGTGACCCTATAGGCAAGGAAGCAGGTTTTAAGGCAGATCAGAGAGCTTCCAACACCCTCATTCATGCAAGACCCCCCCGAGTAGAAGAAATTAAGGTCAGACCCAGCTGCACTGGGTAGAAGGAATTAATCTGGCTACTATGGGCAGGAACAGGGTCTCTTAACATTATTTCTTACCTTGTGGAAGGCATTTGTCTCCACATCCTGATTATTCAAAGACAACTAGATGCCTTAAGACCAAAATTCAACTCTGAGCAATCTTAACACACTACTAGGATTCGTTCTGGGGACCATTATACATACTGAAAGAAAAAGGTGCTATACAAAAGCAGAGTGCTCTCAACCTTCTCATCTCAGGGAACTTCAGCTCTAAGAGGAGTGGCCTGACACTGACAGAGAGAAGGCAGTGCAACAGAAACGTGTCTAAAGACAAAACTCTTTTCCAAAGTTTCCATGATGGCATTACTTGGCCCTGTGGGAAATATGCATATATCATGTTTTGCTGAGCTTGTGGTATTTTCTTTGACATTTGCAACTTGTAACAATAGGACTCAATTTAACACAAGTATTTCTAAGGACGTACATGTGGCATTTCTTTCAAAGTCATTTTCTTCTATTATTATCAGAATAACTTGTTATGTACGTGACAAAGCCTCTGCTTCAGCGCAGTCTAAACCTTACAAGAACAGGATCATACCAGAATTAGGTGTTCCATATCAAATGCATCTTCAACAGACTCAAGTTAATGAGGAACAAAAGTTTAACACTCTCTGAAACAAAGCACTTTGTCAGCTGCTGTTTTTCAAATGAGCCATGTAGTACTCTCATTCTTAGAAAAGCACTGATACAGAGCCAGAGAAATTAACTGTATCCCAAGGCTTGGGATTGAATGCTAAAAAAATTTTAAATTATCATGGTTCTTCCTATATAGAGATTCAAGAAGGTAAAAGTGAAAATTATTAAAGGCTTGTTTGGAGAAATTTTTGGAACCAGATAATTGCATAGAAGACAGCACAAACCAGTGAAAATTATTAACATAATAAAAAAAATGTGTATATGGTACACTCAGTTAACAATAAAGTTTCATAATTACACTGCCATAGTTACTCTTAGCAAATACCAGTTCTAATCTCACCCAAAGAGTTCTCTTCTTGCTCCCACTGACTTGAACAACGCTACTCAGAAATTTATCTATCCTAAGATCATATAATTTTAGAAAACAAAAACCCAGAGAAACCCACACTCCATCTGCAGGATCACGGGGCCAGATCAGAGCCAAAGGGGGCCCCCCACAGCAGAGCATCTCTGCCCCCATTCTCCCCCTGGACACCCCAGCCCCGCTCGGCTCTGTGGCAGCATGGCAGCTTTGAGCAAGCACCGAACAGGACCCTAGTAGCCAGTATTTTTTGGGTTTGGTTCATCTTCTACTCAATGATGACAAAAGCAGGCTTTTTGTTGTGGGGAACTTTCATCTGCATCAGGCTTACAAAGTATTACTGCAAAAAAAACCCAAACTCACACCTAGTAAGCCACTATGTATGCAGTAAGAGTACTGCATCTGCACACCAGGGCTTCTGGGGGCTGCCAGCAGAGAAGGTCATCATCTGTGTTTGCTCCAGGTTTCGCCCTGTTCCGTGGCACCTCACCCACCTGCAATGGGCTGCATAAAAACGCATGGTGTGGAAAGGAAAACTCTGCTTTAACAACATTGTGGCTTGGCTGATACAGCTTAACAACTGGCCGTAAAAACAAACAAACAAACAAAAAGCCAGGACTGTATTTGAGAAGTGCCTGTTTGTCAACTTAATTCTTATCATACAGTCACATCAGTCAACTGCAAACACAGTTACAGATCTCTGTAATAAATTATTAATAGCTCTTGTATACTGCTTCCACAAGGTAATGTAGTAAAAAATGAACGTTGCTCACACATTTCCACATTTTCTCTTCTGTTACTGTTGAAAGCTTACATCTGAGAAAGTCAGTTTACTGCTGCATTAACCCTTTTTTTTTTTTTCCCCAGGAGGTATTTTTCCTTTAAATCTTAAAGAATAATTAAAATTCCTCACACAGGACAATGGTAAATAAGATTAGGGTATGCATTTCAAACACAGCATACTAATGGCATTTTTGGACTCCATAATAAATCATCTCTATTCTCCGCAAGCAGTAAATGGACAAACTCTGAAATATACATCCCCCATATACGAGTCTCATACCTTCACTCTGCTCTTATCTTTCCACATCCCTGACTGGCCCAGAAATCTTGGTATGGTAGACAATATTAGCGCTTTTTGTATACATCACACAACAGTCCAATAATCTCATTAACGGTAGGAATGCAGCAGCCTGCTGATACCCACAAAGCCATTTCAGCCTCTGCCAGGGCCAGTTGTCAGCAGTAAGCGGCCAAAAGTACATTGCTCTGATTCCCTTTATCGTTTGGGTTTACAGTTAGCCCTGAACTGACAGAAGAGAAATGTTTTAACGTTCAGTCTGAAGATCACTTATTTCAATACACTGAAGCTGCTTTGCTTTTGCACCTAACCTTTGGGTAATCTCATCTCTCCCATCGGTTCCTGACATTTATGTTTGTTCTGAGCAGTTCCAGTTTACCCTCCTGCAAACACTAAGATCATGACTGGGTATTTCTGTTATCTGACCGGTTTTCTCTCAGCTTGCTCGTCTTTCTTCCACATAAATTGGCACAAACCATTGCTGTGGTTTCTGTCCCCACTGTGCTAAATCACACCATAACTATTGAGACAACTCCAAATCTTGTTTCCTAGTCTGGGGCAAATCCAGTTCTCCCGATTCAACTTTAGTTCAGGTAAATCCCAGCCCTCTGTTAAACGTTGGGAGGGTGAAATGGCCAGGCCTACACTACGCCTCATAAACCTTGTCCTAGTTTGAAAGAAATCCTGCTAGTTTTGTACATTCATCACTTCTTAACATTCCCTTCCTCTAGAAAGTCCATTTGGCTAAACAAGGATAACAAACGAGTTTCGGTTTCCTAGTTTTCACAACTAGTAGAAATGAAAAAGGGAATAAAACATTAAGGAATAGGGTAGCGTGGGTGCACTTATTTTCAGAAAATCACATAGATAAACCAAAACTTTTTTCTTCCAACAGATGTTCTCCCCAATTCCCTTTAAGTTCAATTTTCTGCTGTACTTCTTATAAGCATTCAGCTTCTTGGTTTTAGCTCATGCAATCAATACAAATCAGGAAATTGTTACCCTCTAAATGCTAACTGACACATTTTCTTTTCAGTAACTTCAGGCTAGAACAGGTACTCCTCACACAGGTCACTGTTTGGGGGCTTCACAAGGATGAAATCTTTAGTACCGACTTTTGTTACTTTACAGATCTTTACTATTGACTTTCATGTTCCTGTAGCAATGTAAAGGCTGTCACTTTGGGGCCAGCCTTCAGAAAACTCGATTTTATTTACAGCAGCATTAGCTAAGCACACCAGCTGTCTCCTGCCTTAGTTTTGTGTCTGTGGGTAGGCTCCTTTGCTGCACAAGAAGCACCACCAGCATCACACCAGTCAGCACAGCCTGAGAGCAGGAAGACCCTGCTGGGACTGGCATTAGCACCGGCTCAGCTCCCTAAAGCCACTGCCAAGTAGGCAGCTGGAAGCTGTGAAGTGTAGTCAGAAATTTTGATGGAAGTTGCCAAAGAGATAACTAAAAGCTGCTGAGGCTCTTCTTGCATCAGGAACTCAGAAGTTCCACTTACAGAAGGCTTAGAAGCGAGATCAGCAATTAAGGAAGCTGGAGAATTTGATAATAACTGAGTTACTGTCATTGCAACAGCAACTCCACCTGAGGCTATGACCGCTTCCAGGTCATCTCAACTGCCCAGGATGTGTTTGGTCTGGGTGATCTGATTTAGAAGTTAACTCTTTGGGAAGATCTCTACAGCAGGCCAGTGAAGTTTGTGACACAATGATACTAATAAAGCTCACACACACAAAAATGCAATTAAACAGAGAAATAATTGCACACTAATTTCCCAAAGTACAGCATGCGTGAAGTCCTTCCTTAATGGATGACCACCAAGGTGGAGAATGACTTTCACTCCATATGACTTTCCAGCACAGAGTACTGCACACAGGATTTGGTCACAATATTCAGTTCAGCACTTAGAAAAAGTGGTCATCTGCTTTGAAGGGAGTCAATCCATTAACTAATACTGGGAGACAAACTAAAATCCAGTAGCATGAAAACAATATGAGAATGGAGGTGTGACTGAGGTCCTGTTACCTGGGCACAGGCAGCTCCCACGGAAGCACAGAACTGCACACATAAGCAGGCTGGGGTGTCAGCCATGCCAGTAGCTTTCACCCCACAGCCCACAGACCCGTGCCTCTGGGGGTGTCCCCACAACACTGTGCCTCCAGGGGTGCCCACAAGCTATTTTGGACACAGCAAACCCCCCACACTCCCTCTGTGGCAATTCAGCATTTCTTCTTTGACCCCAAAATAACCTGACATTATTCTTGAAGCTACTCAGCTCTTGAGAGGCCATTAAAAAACAGACATCCCACAAACAAAGAAGAGACCCTCCAGATTTCCTTAAGTTACCCACAGCTTCTCCAGTTTGCAACCCAGCCTTACTCATCATCTAGCTACAGCATGTTTTGACAGCTGTAATCCATTTAACTACAAAATATGGGTCCAAGCCACTTCCATTTTTTCCCCGCCAAAGGAAAACCTGCTCATTTAACCCACCTCACAGCTTATCCTTCTGGCAACATAGCCACACCGCTTATCAGAAGGAGCAGAAGAGACAGCAGTGAAGAAAAACATAGGCAGAAATAACTCTTTTTAAAAACAAATGCCTGCCTCTCTTCCAGAAATTTCAAATGTTATCATTCTTTTATTGCTAGGCATCCTGCTCACCTCCTCCTCCACGCAAGTGTGAGCACCAGCAAGGGTACAGGTCTCAGAGGTATTGCACACAGCGCTGCTTTATAGCTGTCGTTTCTGATTAAAAGCTGCATGTGTATCCCGCTCGACCGAGGCTGGATCTCTCTCCAGGACTGCCGTCAGTCTGCATAAGGCCTCTACATAAAACAAAAAGGAAAAAAAAAAATGAAATGCTGCAGCTCGTAATGTTCATCTGGCTCAGCAATGAACATCTAAATATAAAATGTTTATTGTCACTTAAGGTGAGCTCTGTGTCCCAAGCCAACGAGTTGGCATCCTGCAAAGCCAGGCATATATTTGCAGTTTTTGCCATCCAATAGTTTGCATTGTTATGAACAAGATTTAATGGATACACTCTGTATCTATTACCTATTTAAATTACTCTTCCAGCATGTGAATGGCAAGTATGGGAAGGGGCAGATGAATGCCTATAAAAACTACAGTGATTACTACACTGAAAGAGCGGTCAGGTACTGGAACAGCCTGCCCAGGCAGGGGGTTAGTCACCATCCCTGGAGGTATTTAATAAACATGTAGATGTCGCACTTCAGGACATGCTCTAGTAGCTGAAATTGTAGGGGGTTTTTTGCATGTATGGTTGGACTCAGTGATCTCAAAGGTCCTTTCCAACCATGATGATTCTGTGATTCTGTATTAAAAGAAAGATTTCATTGAACATGGTTCTAACAAAACGTTTAATGGAAACAAGTAGCACTCTGACTCCATGATGTTTTGCTCCTCTCTGCTGAGCCCTGAACTGGTGTGGTTCCAAACCTGCTAGTATCAAAACACAAAATAGTTGGGTTGGACAGGACCTTTAAACATCATCTGGTCCAGCCCCCATTCCATGGTCTGGGACATCTTCAACTAGATCAGGTTGCTCGGAGCCCCGTCCAACCCAACCTTGAATGTTTGCAGGGACAGGGCATCTACCACCTCTCTGGACAACCTGGGCCAGGGTTTCACCACCCTCATTGTAAAAAAATTCTTCATTATATCTAGTCTAAATCTTCCCTCTTCTAGTTTAAAACCATTACAACTTGTCCTATCACAACAGGCCCTACTAACAAGTCTGACCCCAATATGCCAGTAAATAAAATATTCTCATTCTTAAAATTGTCCTGTTTAAGTCTTGATTTATAAGATACATGAAAGCATTTTTTAAAAAATAATACAAGTTGGTTCCTCTGACCTAAATGGCAATAGCAAAAAATAAATTTCATTACAAATCTGCTTTTGATTATTTTTTTCCCATAAAAAGTTTCCTGCCAACCAAGTGTTCTTCCATGTTTATTTTCAACTCTCTTCCTTCCATCTTTCAAACATAAGACAAAGAGACTCAACGTGCTGTGAAGAATTATTGCTCTGGGAGGAAAGAGGACTTGACTCTGAAATCTTTCTTTTCACTTTTCTTCTTTTCTCTTTTTTTTTTTTCCCTCCATTAAATCCAGTGCCCAGGTCACAGACATCTTTCCACAGACTACTTCTAAAGTTGAGTGTTTGGAAAAATTCCTGTCATCAGAACACTGCAGCAGCGTTCAGATCATTCTAGAGAGTCCAACATCACCAAAAACTTCCTGAGAAATTTTGAAGAAAAATGTCTCTATTTTTTAAAAGACACCATTGTCGGGAGCAATTACCATTGTCTAATCCCTCCTTTTATACCAGGCAATTTAAACACCCTGTCATAACTGCAAACCACTCTGTAATTATCCTTCCTTCTTCTAATTCTCTTCTTTGCTATAGCTTCTGGGAGACATCCATCCGGCTGCAGCTCTGTCATTCCCTCTTTGGCATGACACTGCATTTCTTTGCTGTGACCTGCTGTAAGAAGTCATTTGGCAGCACACCGATGTCCAGCCTGTAGAGGACAAGTCCAAGTCTGCCCGCCAAGTGACACTGTAAGGACATCACGCTCCCATGGTCTGTCCCCACCATGCAAGAAGAAAAACAAGCCAAAACCGTTTTACTCTTTGGGGTACCCCTAAAAGCAGGGAAGTGGGTCAAGACTGAGCAAAGTTAATTGTGCATGGATGCCTGTATAAGGAACTCCGTACACACGGGGAGGACAGCCTCTTGGTACAAGCCCTGGGCACAAACATCCTTCATAGCAGCACTGGGGTGGGAGGGAAGAGTAATCAGTCAAGCACATCTCTGTGGATCCTTTGGACTCTATCCCTGATCACTCCTACACACCTGAACTGCTCCTTTGGATTTCTCCAGAAGCTGTTTATACCCGTTCCCTGGCCTCCTCCCGGCTGAGCTCCCCAGCTCTTGCAGGGCTGGCTGGCAGAAAGTGCCACAGGACCTCCTGCTCTTTTCCAAAGCAATGACCCCCATAAAATGTAATGGATCGCAGAGGCATGGAGTGGGAGCAGGAGCAAGCAAACAAAAACAAACAAAAAACCCAAGAACTCTCCAGCACAAACAAATGAAAAAAGATCCTTTAAATCACCATATCTCTGCCTCTCAGTCTGTTCTCCTAAACTAGGGAAAAAAAAACAAAACCAAACCCAAAACCCAAAAAAACCACAACCAACCCCACAGGAACCAAGGCAAAACAATAGGAAAAACGAAACAAAACCAACAAAATCCCAAAGTGAACAAAGATCCTCACTTTGAGCCTCTGGTGAATAAGAGCATGGAATGAGTTATGGGATGGCAGATCTTTCACAGCCAAAGGCCACCTGCTTTCTGCTCTCGTTTTATTGCACAGCATCCTCTTGCTGCTCCTGGCCCAGCAGGAGACACTGCTGCTCCCCTGCCTGCCATTGGAGTGAGCAGCAGCCTCTTATAGAGCTTGGAGAGACAGCCCGACACAGAAGGAAGGTAATTCCCTTTCTCAGTTACTAATTGAAGTTGGTTTTGCTATTTTCCTCTCCAACCTTTGGATTCTTGCAGCACAAGCATTACTGTACATATGTCATAGTGCTCTAGTCTGACCATTAGGGCTCTTATTTCACATCATCAACTCCCGGTGCAGCCCACTGACAGTCCTCCTGGTGCAGCAACAGCATCTGTGTAGCACAAACACCATCCCCACCCAGACTACCAGAGAAGCCAGGGTGTGTATCAGTCCGGTTTGGTGCTAAATACTGCTCAATGCTTCTCCTCCCCATCCCCTGCTCCTGCTTTCCTGAGTGCTGTGGGCCCAGGGAACACGTTATCTCTGCTGCTCCTTCCTCCTCAGGGGGAGGACACCTCCCACTCCTCCCGTGCTCCAGCCTGGGGAACCTCCCGTGGCAGACAGTTCTTCATTAACTTCTCCAGTGTGAATCCTTCCCATGGGCTAGAGTCCTACACTAACTGCTCCAGCATAAGTCTCTTCCACGGGGTGCAGCCCTTCAGGAACAGACTGCTCCAGTGTGGGCCACCCACAGACCTACCAGGAACCTGCTACAGCACATGCTCTCCATGGGGCCACAGATTCCTTTGGGCATCCTCCTGCTCTGGCACGGGCTGCAGGGGCACAGCTTGCCTCATCATGGTCTTCACCATGGGCTGCTGGGGAATCTCTGCTCCAGTGCCTGGAGCGCTCCCCTCCCCCTCCTTCGCCACTTGGTGTCTGCAGAGTTGTTTCTCTCACATGTTCTCACTCCTCTCCTCCAGCAGCTGTTGCATTAGGGCTTTTTTCCCCCTTCTTAAATATGTTATCACAGAGGCACTACCACCATCACTGACGGGCTCAGCCTTGGCCAGCAATGAGTCCATCTTGGAGCCAGCTGGTGGTTGCTCTATCATAGGGGACAGACATTGAGGAACCTTCTAGCAGGTTCTCACAGAAGCCACCCCTGTAGCCTCTCCACTACCAAAACCTGTCCAGGCAAACCCAATACAATTCCTTGCATTTTGCTTTGCTATGTGGGACCTGCTGCAGTGAGGTACCTCCCCTGCAGCTCCAGGTGTCACCTCATTCTCAGAATTAAGGTGATAGATACTTAACAACAACAGCAGTTGCAATCCCAAAATCCCTTATTTTTTTCTGGGATTTGACTCAGCTTTAATTTTCTAAGCAGCTAACAGCAGTACCAGCAAGACCTGCCACCAGCAAATAAAGCCAGAATAGCAGCAGGGTCCTCAGTAAGCCGCAGGGAAAGCAAAGGCTGCTGGCCTTCTCCAGGTCCCAGACCCCCTTGTGCAGCACCTCCTTCGACACGTTGGCATTCTTTGGCAGGGGAGAAGGTATTACACATAATCTACTAAATTCAATTAGCAAATGTTACAGGAATTGCTGGAATTTCCATATTCTTGCCCAAATCAAATTAACCACTTCGCAACCAATCCTATCTGGAAAGGAGAACACAAATGAAGTTGCTCAATCAACAATGAATGTCAGAAAAGGGTGGTTTAAGGTGATTCCAGCTCGCCCTGCGTGAAGGAAACAGCCTGGAAAATGGCCTAAACGTTTATGCAAATACCATCAATCACAGAGAAGGGGGCCATAGGTATATACAGAGAGATCTTCACCTTCAGCTTTTCCAAAAGAAATAAACACCAAAACAAAAACAACCCCAAGCAATTACCTGACAGGTGAGCTTTCAACTCCTCTGATTTGACACCTCCACCTAAAAATAACACACAACCATCATACCCTAATGATCATCATGAAGAAAAATCTTCTTTTAAGGCCTCCCCAGTACTAAGTTTGTATCAGATAGTTCAGAAACTTAGGTTAAAAATAGGTAGAACTCCACTTTTTGTTCTGAAACAAGTGCATTCACTTACTGTTACTAATATGTCCTTGCCAGGTAGTTGCCCTCACGAGATATCTGACACCTAATCTATTACCATCAGCTTATATTCAAGTAAAAATGAGATGCAACAGCATTTAAAGCTATATAGAGCTTTCAGCTGGATAAAAATAGCGTGAATGAAAAGCAAATACGCATTTTCTTAGCTTATCTCTCAGTTTGGCTCATACCTCAAGGTCTGCATAGGTTGCAGGGGGTTATTTTTAAATTCCTACAGTCTTTTCAGAGTTTAAACTTTAAATTAACAAGAAAAGATAGATTTGAGCTACCAGCACTGCAAGATACCGCTGTAATATGGCATCAACAGTCATGCCATTTTAATCAACGATGTTCCTATTCACTGAAGCACATTTCTGATCTTCAGCCAAATCATGCAAGAGAAAATTGCATTCATATTCCCTGGTACTGCTGCTTCTCAGTAATCCATTACCGCATTGAAGCAAGCCGAAAACCCTTTCTCAAAAGCATTTCTTCTATCACATCTTCAGAGGACAAGCAGAAGGAGCCAAAAATGCCGCACACCTCCAGCCCACAGTCCCACTGAGGGTCCTTTACTTGTAACTGGGGACACTCACTGTCCCCCAGCAGTGTCCCCAGGACAGCACTGAAACGCCCTCCTGCCAGGAAAGCTTTCTTGCCTCCCCCAAAAAATGAAGTCAGGCCTGCCTAAAGCTGGAAACAAGGCTGTGGAAACATTATTCTCTGTAAAACCCAGATTGCTGCTCTCTGCAGAGGGGAAGCTCCCATCAAGCCACCTGCACAGGCACATGCTGGGGATGGAGAGCAGAAATCAGTTCTGCATCATGCAAGAACCCCCTTCCCTGCCTGCTCTGGATATTTGGTATGATGCCGAGAAAACAAAATGTCAGGCAATGTCTGAGAGTCTGAATCACCTCTGATCATCAGAAAGTAGCTTTACTTGCCCCCTGAAACCAGCAGCAGGCGGCTCCTTCAGCACCTAGGCATTTTGTTGGCAGGGAAAAGCTTCATAATCCTCAGCCTTTACCTCCAATTCAAATATTTCATTTACAGAGAGCAAATACATTTAAGTACTGTTAGTCCTGGGCAGATAAACATCCAGTATCTTTGGAAGAGAGACAATCCACAGTCTGAAGCTGAAATACAGCATGGCTTCTTCTGACTTTCTGCATATTTTATACTTAATACGTTATTATCAGCCTAAAATAGGTATATGATTTGGGTTCAGTAATTAGGTTTCTTCTCACGGTTGCATTTGGGGAAACAATCTCTTTGGGAAGTTGCCTTTTCAGCTGGTGAACGATTAAAGGGGTGGTTTCGGCAGGTCATTTTTCTCTCTTCCATCATTTTGGGTTTGGGGTTGTTTTTTTTTTTTATAACCTCTTGCTTCCAGCTTTTCTATCCACTTGTATTTGCACTGTGCTTAGTCAACACCAAAGCCCAGACATCACATATTTGCAGTCTTGGCAAGTTTTATGGGTTCTGACAGACGTGTAGCTGAATTTCTCACTAATCTTTCAGCAGGACCGTAACCCTCAGCACCTCTAAAAGAAGTTTTACCCCTACATTCCTGTGTGCCACATGCACATCGACTGAACAGCACTCAACAAAGCACTGCTAAATCTTTTGATTTTTAAGGAACTACATACAAATTTTATACAAAACATGAGAAAAGAAAATGAGCTCAGTAGTAGAGACAAAAAAAGAGAATAAATAGCCAGATGGCAGGATTGATTTAAGGTTGCAGATCATCACTGACTGCATCCATGTCAAAAATCTCAATGAAAACAAAGATAAATATCTTTTTGGACTTCATAGAAAGCATGTTACCAAAAACGAGTTCTCAAATCAAGTCCCTAAATCTCAAAAATGTTTTGGGGAAATGTATTATGTTTTTTCCCCACCTGAATGTTGCTTCTTTCACTTGCAGTCATGTCTCATTTTTAGCTTTCCCCTTTACCATAGAATCGCAAGCCTAAGAGATGCCAATATTCCAATACACTCAGATTTCCCCAGGACCTGCGGTATTAGCACCAAATGCCACAACGCCAGTAAAGTCATGAGAATCAGCAGAACCCATAGGCAGTGGAGAGCCCTTAAATTACCTTTTCCCAGCACTCTGAACCCCCCTTCCATGCAGAGAATGAACCAGGGTTACAGGAGAAGATTTTGCATTTCTCTCCCAATAATATGAGCCATGTCGTACAGGGGAGTGGTGGGAGAATGATGCTCCCTTGGAGGTGTTTCCAGGTCTCACAAATTCACTGTGCTGCTGCACTGCTGTACTTGCTTTTAAATTCAGGTTTCTTAGGCCACGTGCGTGAAAGACAATCTCAGCCTCATTTAAACCTAGATATATTTTTGCAACCTCTGATCCATAAAGAGCTTGAAAACACTTGAAATATGTGCTTGCCCATTCTCCAAGTACATTGGAAAACTATGTATTAACTGTGTGGGGTTTTTCTTGTTTGTTTGTGGGTTTTTTAAAGCATTTCTGTATGTTTGCAAAGGTTTAAGGCCAAAGCACTGTACAGCACACCTCAATTTCATTCTGTAGCAGTAGACCGGTATAAAGAACAGGAGGAAAAGCCATGACCCTGCATTTTGCTGGGTGAGCTGGCAGAGAACTGTGTTCCCAGGAGAAAATCAATCCCTAAGTCACATCCACTATTGTCAGCCCAGGGAATCAAAATCTCAGTTAAGATCTGTTCTTACAGCATGCTCTTGCTTCCAAGATGTCCTTGCTATGCACATCCTGGGTTCCATACTCATGTAAGCCATGGGCTGTTACCTCTTGTCCCCAGTGGACACATGCTGACTCATAAGGGACTTGCGCACACACCTGCAGCAAGGAGACTGTCCCAGACACAGCCACACTCATCTAACCTGACAGCTACATCTTCAGCCCTAGGTAAGAGCTCCTCAGGGCTGGTATTTCAGGCAAGAACAACTCCTTGGCATGTCTTTCCTCTGATGAAAAGCATTTTTAGTTGTCCTTCTTGTTCCTCATTTTCCAAATGCTCATGTCCTCTGCTTAAAATTCTTTGGTTTTACAGTCTCATTGCTCAGTGCCCAAATCCCAATCTTTCAGCTCAGGATTGCTGGGATGAGCCTAGCTGCTGGTGGGTGGCCCTGGAGATGACAAACCCCACAGAGGCACCTGTGCTCATCCAGGACACACAGCCCAGGTTCACATGGGCTCATACCACCAGTACAATTTGTTCCACTTTGTTGCCTTCTTCTTAAACTGCTCTAAGTTTAAACAGCTGTAAGATGCTTTTAGCCTTCAGACAACAGAGGCTGTGATCTCCTTGATAGCAACTGCAGCAAGAGCTGTGCTTACTACTTGAAGTCAGATTTCTGTCTCCAGTTGGCTTTCCCAACTTGCTCTGCTGTATCCTTTCCATACAGCTATAAATTCAGGTTATTTTAAGATGCTTAANCCCCCCGACATTCGCTCTAAGAGCCATACAGGATCACATAAGGCAGCTTACCGCTGGTCTTTCCAAACTTTGCTTGATACAAAAATGCACGTGGTGTTTCTAACCCTCAGAATTTGCAAAGACACCAGTTGCCTTGACTTTGAACTGTTTGAAATAGAAGATATGACTGAAGAGCAGTGTTTGCCCTTACCTGTGCTTTAACCAAAGCTGTCAGGCAAGGAACCAAATAAAGCAGCTGAGTTTATGAGCGCTCAGCACTGTAGTGTAGAGATCACACATGGACCTGTTCATCTGTTACAGATTCAATTAACTGATACTCAATCTAGGCCATGAAGTGGTCTTAAAATGGCCTGAAATATGCACGTGGCTTCAAACTTAACCTGGATGGACAGAGGAGTTTGTGGCTGGTGCAGATACCTCATGTGTTACTCAAAACCCTCCCGGTGCTTCCAGCGCTGAGCGTGCACACCCCACACAACACGAGTGGGAGCGGCCACGTGCAGTGAGGGCTGATCAGACCCCAGCAACGGACACCAGACGAGCACAGGGATCCAGGAAACACAACACACACTTCATCAATGCTGGGGCGTAGGGTCCAACAGAGACACGTGAGAAGAGCAGAGCAGGGATTCTCCCTCCATGCTATCAGGGCTACATCAGTAGACAGTTCCAGCAAGCCTGGTACTGACTTGCTGACAATTTTGGGTGCCTCACCAAGCACCCTGCTTTCTGCAAACTGACTGCAAAATCCAAAATGTTTCCCCAAACAGCCTTCTTTTACCATTTCCTAGCTTTTTTATCATGAATTTGCAACATCAGGATGTGCTTAAATATATTTGAATGCACCAGATATGAAGTGCAGCAATCCAACTGCTTTACTTTTATCCTTAGTGATCCACAGAAAGAGCAACGAGGATTGAGGTGCTTTTGAAAAAAGATGCATTGCCATTGTTGTATTATGCTACAAGAAATAAAAAAAAAAAAAAAAAATACAACACTTATTCCTAATCTTCCCTGCAAATCCTTGCCTGATAGCCTGTTGTCTGCCTGATCCCAAAGGGAACATTAAAGCAGAGCAGTAAAGAGCAACAGAGATAGATAGATTCTGGTGGGATGAGAGAAGGTTTGCCAGGTCATCCTTCACTCGTCGTAACATTTCCTGATTTTTCAGTTAACAGCTCTTGCCACTGCCCTATTCAAGTTTTACAACCTTTTCTTTTTCCCCCTCCAGCTTTTTCAGGGAACCATGGATGCTTCACTGCGCCACCAGCAACAGGGCTGTGCTGCGCCTAGCGGTAGGCTGGAAGGAGTTAGGTTTGAACAGCAAAACCCTGCGGGGGTTTTTCTTTAGGCATTTGTAGTTCTTAAGGTCTGATTCTCCACACTACAGCCATCAGCCAGCTGGGAAGCAGTGCCTGATACTTACCCTCTGCTTTCTCAGCTGTTTTAACTAAGGGGATTATAAGGATGTAGTTCGTTCCCGGCCTGTATTAAACCCTGACAGAGGGGCATCACAACGTCCCCACAGCCCCACAGACCCTGGTCTTCCTGTGAGGTCTGGAAACCCTTTTTCAACAGGGAGCTAGCAGCAAAGACAGACAGACTGCAGACTGAGAAATGTAGCTGGTTTCTCCCTTTTGATTCACACTGGTCTTTATTTTGCTACCGGAAACCTGGCAAACTCTATCTCCTGTGGTTCAGCTGCCATCTGCAGGTACCCAAGATCCTCACTGGGGAACAGCCTCCCCCAAGCAGGGAAATAGGGATGCGTCTGGGAGAAGGGCTTTTCCTCACTTTCCACCTTGCTCACTATTTTTCTGCCTCCCATCTGTTCATCCCTTTCTGGTCTCTTTGCTTTCTCCATACACTCACACCGTTAACATCTATATCCTTCCTCACCTTCACACATCTGTCTGCTGATGCAATGGAGTTGCAGTCTAAGCTTTCAGCCACCAACCATCAGAAAGAAATGTAATCTCTCATCCTTGCTTTAGCTCTCACCTGCCCTCAATGACATCAAGGAAACCAGCCACCAATGCTGCCCTCCCTCTTTATATTTCATCAGGACACTACTACTTAGCACAAAACCACCAGAAAAGATCAAAATCCCCTAAATTAACAGGGCATTCCCTCCTGTCCTCCGCGTTTAGAGCCTCTTTCAAGCCCTATAATTTGCAGCTAGTGTTAGCACCCTAGTCAGAGTCAGGAGCTGTGATTTCAAGGCAGCACTTCACTGGCAGCCTCAAAAGTCTCCATGCCTGAGGCCAAACAGGAGGGGACACCCAGAAATCCAGCTGTCACATCCTGCCTACACACTAAACCACTTCCTGATTAAAGATCAACCCCTCTTCTAGTGTCAGCATGTTAGAGTTGCATCACTCTGTCATCTCGTTGCCTTGCTCAAGCAGAGCATTTTTTAAATTATCTACCCAACTTTAGAAGTAAAGCGCCTATTTAACAAGGCACTCACACTACGCTACCTTTTATCACCTTGTCAGCAAGCTGAGAGTAAGAACTGCAAAATATGATTCTGTTAGAGGGAAGAGCTCATTGTTGTGGCCCAAAATGTATTCAATTACCTTCTCTCCCTACTGCAAAACCCTACTAACAAAACGTGCAGACCCCAAAGGGAAAAGCAGCTCCCTTAGCGTATCATAAAAGCAAACTGGCAAATACTGGCCCCGTTTGGCTTCTAACTGTTCTTCTCCACAACCAGACACGTTTTGTGTGTGTTCGTTATGCAACGAGCCTCCCACTCCCTGAGAAAGTGTTGAAGTGTGAGACAGTTCTACAAACCTGCAGTGACAAATATTCTCGTTTTCAGCTTCCCCACTGTACTATGTACCTCATAACTGCTCTTCTCATAATAAATAACTCAGAAACACGGTATCTGGCAATTAAACTCCATCATCTCAGTTTGCGGATGGGAATGCCTTCACTCATCATCTGGCTTTGTAATTGTATTACAGCAAAGACTTTTGAATTAAGAATTGGCACAAAATAGAAATTAACATTTTTAAGTGCTTCTTTACTTATCAGATAAATATTATCATGACTCATGTTTTCAGTCCCTCTGTCCACTGCCTAAGAAATATTGCTTTAGAAGAGGTACTGAGGACTACTTGTATCAATACCTACTGTGCAGGCTGGAATTGTCCAGGATATCAAAAAATATTTTAACTCTAGAAAACAAAGTTGGTGATCTTTGATTACCATGAATATTCAGAGGGGATGTAAAACCATGCTCAGCAGTAGCTCTGCTGCTTATGCCTTACTCTTTGCATAATTCAAGACTTGCTTTTGATAGCGAATCAAGACACTGTGTGGGCACCGAAACAAACCTGAGATAGCTTGTGAGAGCGAGAAAATCATTACCTAATCTAACACAACAGCAGGCAATATTCCTCTTCCTCCTCCATTATCTTAACTACGCGAGGTAGAGTCATGCTGAACACAACTACCAGGCAAGCAGGGTATCAAAAGAAATGTACCCTCCCTGCCTTGTCCCCCAGAGCATCTCACAGATGAGCACTTCTGCTCAACCACATGAGGATCCAGCAGGGTAAAAAAAAAAGATAAAAAATAAACAAACAAACAAAAAAACAAACAGAAAAAATGACAAAAGCAGAAAAGACCCCAAAAACCAGCACAGAAAAGGGAGACTCACAGAGCTTCACCACCACCCTCATTAAAGGAAAATGCACCAGCCATATTTACTGCATATGCCTTGCCACTGCACTGGACGCTAACACCAAGGGGTGAGAGGACTCCCTGCTGGAAAAAAAGGGAAAGAGAGATTAAAGAGAAAAAAATAATATAAGTATGTTCCCTTAAACCTTCTTTGCAGTGCACAGCTATTACCTTTCCTCCAGACTGGAACACACTCAAATGGCCAAATAGCCTCATCCCTGCCAGGAGGCACATGCTGCCTGTGTCTTGCATCTCCTTCCCCCTGCAGCTCACCAGCAGCTTGGTGAGACAGAGATGCTGGAACGGAGGGATACAATATGTGGAAGTGCGAATGTCACCATGGAGGTTTGAATTAAAACTGAAAAAGGTGCCATATTAAAGAGTTAAGAGAAACAATGTTTTAAAGCATGTCAAGTTTTGCAAATGGGTGCCATTTCTCCCATCACCATAACACCTGTGCACCTGATTCTTCCAGAAGGTTTTGTGGCTCCATGGACACCGCTCAAAAAAACCACAGGGGAACCCTGCAAGGAACGGAGCTAACTTCCACATTGATGGAGAAGCACTCACCAAGAGGAAACTTTGCACATGGATTCCCACACAAGCTCAAGTCCAGCACAATTAAACGGCCTCCTTCATTTCAAAAGCCTACTGAACACAGGCTTGACAGAGTGCAGTACCTCTCACTTCAGTCCCCACCACACAAGTTACTGCAGCCACAGCAGCAGGAGAGCACTAGAGACAAGTGTCATCAAGTTATAGAATCATTTGGGTTGGATAAAAACCTTAAGAACATCGAGTCCAGCCATTAACCCAACACACCCAAGTCTGCCACTAAACCACGTCCCTCAGCACCAGGTCCACACATCATTTCAATACCTCCAGGGATGGTGAATCCACCACTTCCCTGGGCAGCCTGTTCCAATGCTTGGCAACTCCTTCAGTGAAAAATTTTTCCTAATATCCAATCTAAACCTTCCCTGGTGCAACTTGAGGCCATTTCATCTCCCATCGCCTGTTACTTGGGAGAAGATATCAACATCCACCTCACTACAACCTCGTTTTACGTCTCCTTATGGTCTCCTCTTCAGCTGCCTTTTCTCCAGGTTGAACACCCCTGGCTCCCTCAGCTGCTCCTCACAGGACTTGTGCCTCAGGCCCCTCACCAGCTTTGTTGCCCTACTCTGGGCCCGCTCCAGCACCTCAATTGTCCTTTTTGTAGTGAGGGGCCCAAAACTGGACACAATCCTTGAGGTGGGGCCTCACCAGTGCCCAATACAGGGGGACCATCACTTCCCTAGTCCTGCTGGCCACACTGTTTCTGATACAGGCCAAGATGCTGTTGGCTGTGGCCACCTGGGCACACTGCTGGATCATGTTCAGCCGGCAGTCAACTAACAACCCCAGGTTCTTTTCCACCTGGAATCTTTCCAGCCACTCTTCCCCAAGGCTGTAGCATACATCCACATCAGGTGAGACAGGCAGAGCCTGAATTAATACTGAGAGAGCTTTAAATAACAACACTGTACAAAGCTATGCTATAGCCAGACCCGGCTATGCTGAGTTTTCACACAGAAACTTCACCTCCCACTTCGTGAAGGGAGTCAGAAGGAGCTCAGTGGGACCAGGAGCGATGCTGGGGATCCACCAGCTGGACCCTGACCCCTGCACCTGCACCCACCATGTCCCCTCTGCTAATGCAGTGCCTGGGCACAGCAGCTCACTCACTGCCTGTCCCCAGCGTAGCTGTTATGACAGGTTTATTCCAGTTTAATATTAAAGCCTAGAAGACTATTTGCATAATTAAACATTGATCTGTTCTCCCTCTCTGCATGTGCCTCTCATCCATGTGAAATACATTAAATCAGCCTCTGCCTCAGCACAGATGTGATGCGGTGCCTGTCCCCTATGGAAAATTCTGTCCATCTTTAGGAAAACAGGCAAAATTTTTAAAACATAAAGCCAAGGGGACAGGCATGGGGCATCTTCATTTCTACCAGGGAACAAAGGAAGACAAACAAAGGGACATGGAGATTAGCCTCCAGGCTGGGACAGAAAAGGGCATATAATTGCTAGGCTTTGCTACTACAATGCCCATAATCTTCAGCTGTGGGTGTTTGGGCAAATAAGCGTTCCCAGAATAAGCAACAAAATAAAAATACCAAGCAAGAGGTATATTACGGAACCGGTTTTCAAAATGTGATTGTAAGCTACTAACAGCAGGCATCACTAAACTCACTTTTTTGCTAAACAGTATTTCAGAAAGTGTAATTCCCAAGCAATCCAAAGTAATTTTTAAATATTAAGTATTTTGGGAAACTAGAGGAACCTGCTTCACAAAAAGGAAAAGAGATCCTAAGACCCGTAAAACAGATACTGGGCTACCACCGGTCACAGCGTGTTGTCCCGCAGCTCACTGTCCTTCAACAGGAACATCAGGGGGTGAGCAGTTGTTATGTCCCCTGGAAAAGCAAAAGAGGCAGTGGTCTGG
This sequence comes from Nycticryphes semicollaris, assembly GCA_013400055.1. Classification (NCBI taxonomy): domain Eukaryota; kingdom Metazoa; phylum Chordata; class Aves; order Charadriiformes; family Rostratulidae; genus Nycticryphes; species Nycticryphes semicollaris. The sequence continues at coordinate 578,680 of VXBJ01002854.1, read as the reverse complement.
GAAAGACAAAGATAGTGCCATGGAAATGCAGCTGGTCACAGATGAGAGTCTGCAAAATCCCAGGCTGAGCCTTATATAGCTTTGCATAGCCAGGGATGTGACACAAATCAGCTCTAATCTAAAGGAGAATCAGCCTTAGTTTTTCCTTTGGGAGAGAAATGACACCAGTAAAATTAGTGACTGCGCAGTTCCAGGTGCTCCTGGTGAAAGGGAAGAAGCAATTACAGTCCCCCACAGGTGGTCTAGAGAAAATATTCTAAAAGTAATATTAAAGTTAAAATCTGTATGATAGTTGTATTGCTCAGGCGAAATTTTTGCTTTTGTCACTGTGTTATTAAAGCAATGCAAATGGGGAGACACATGCACCGGATCTGTGCTGAGAGGACTCTGCATTTGGTGGTGGGATATTAATAAAGTCTGTCTCTCTCTCTCCCCTACATATGGAAGCTCAGGGGAGACAAAACCAAGCAAATCTCTGTAACCGAATCAGCTCACAAGGAAAAACTCAGGGGATCACTTGTGGTAACACCAGCATCTGGACAAATTTTTCCATTCCAGAAGACTCATCTCAAAGCCACTGAAGTCTGCAAATATCCATCCTCAGAGGGGCACTGCCACCCTGCTGCGGCAGCACCTGGCTTCAGCCCTACTGAAAAGCACCAGTGGTTTCTCCCCCTGCCCAAATCACCCAGGTTTCATACTCACCCATGGGAAAAGCATATCGCCTTTGGAGCACAAGCTGCCCCAGACTGGGACCAAAGGGGCTGCCAGCTGCTTTCTTTAATGCTTTGCAAAACCCTGTGGTGGGAAGAGGATTTCTGCTTGTACCAGGAAGGGAACACGGGCTCTCCATGGGCAACCTCAACAGGCAACACCAGCAATGCCACTTCAGGGAAATTTCTTCAGTGTATCAGATGCAATTTGGAAATAAGCAATTTCTCTATGTAAATTGTGTAAAAGCATTCTGCAGAATGCACAAAAATACCTGAGTCCTCAAATTAATTGCTTGCATGGGAGGCAACTGGAGGATAAATAGACAACATTAATATTTTGAATTCCAATTTCTATCTTGTGCTACCGTAAATTATTTTCCCATTTAAATAACAAACTTGCATTCAAGCTAATCAGTGTTTAACAGTTGAGACACAAATGAAAAATATCAGGAAAATCCTGGTTTTGCTGCCAGCACTGATTATTCTATATTTTTAAAAAATTGTAATTGGAGGATTGTAACCTTTCCCTCCCAGCTATTACAGCAGAAAATTGTGGTTGGTTTTAGGGGTTTTTTTGTTTGTTTTTTTTGTGGTTTTTTTTAACTTATTTTATTTTAAAGTCACTTTATCTGAAAGTTTTACTGGAACCTATCAGAATATCTTCTGTCTGCATCATGTCTTTTTCTTTCCTTATATGAATATATACTGAGGTCGTGGCAAGTAGTCAAGGGGTTTGTTCTGCCTAACATTTGTAAAACTTGTTTTGCCTTTTGGTCCCATCCTTAAAGGCCAGCAAGCATCACACCTAATCTGACTTGTAATTACTCTAGTAAACTTGTAATTACTCTAGTAAACATGGCAGAATAGATAAATGCCAACGCATTTAAGTATATAATGTTAAATGTATTGCTTTCTGTTCCTAATGTACTAGACAACAAGAAAAGCAGAACTATAGCACTTATGTAGTGCTGATTTATAAGCCCAGATGAAACAGAGCTTGTAAGTCTTTCAACTGTCTGGAAAGGCCCTTTTTCCTCCACAAAACGCTCCGATTACTCCTCCCTCCTCTGCTTCAGGAGCTGCAGAAGGACAGGGTGAAACAGCTGTTCTGCATGAGGAAGGAAATAACCTAAGGTGCAACAGGTCAGCTCATAATGTAATATACCTTGTGTATCAGCTTCAAGGGCCCTCGAATTTTGGCAGCCATCCATTATATTGATCAGATTACCTGGTGACAGTAAAATCCAGAGGGTGCATATTTCAGAAGCTTCCACGGATGAAGAAAGCCAGGCAAGCTGGAGCAGTAACCAGCACTGCATCCTGTGTCATGTGCCGCCAGAGAGCACAGCCTTGCTCAAGCACCGAGTCCCCCCCCTCCTAGGTGACTGGGGCATGACAATAAACCCATAAATTTACTTTAATGAGTTTAAATAAATAAACCAAGGAGGAATTGAAGAGCACGTGTGCTGGGAGCGTGATGAGGCCCCGAGCAGTTTTCCCCAGCAGCAGCATGGGGCTGGGTGGGAAGCGAGAGCCATCGCCAAAATGAACGGAAAGCCACTGAGAGCTCCAGTTTGGCAGGTGCCGGCAGGAAAAGCCCCAGTTACCTTCTGCTAATGGGAAAAAGCATCCTCCAAATGAGCATCTCTGCTGCTTCTCTCCTTGTCCTGCTCAGACACAGCCCAATGGTTGGAGAACTGCCACAACACCTCTGCTAGGCTGGGTTCAAAAATCACATGCCGGGTTCTCCACATTCAGCCTGTTCTGGTTTTCCCTATATCATCCCTGACATTCATTCCCGTAAGGGCCTTCTTTCCGTGGCGTGCCTCCCTAACCTCACAGAGCGCTGGACCACTAAAGCCTGGGCCAACAGTGGCTGCAATATTGCATTTCTCAACCAAGCTTCTGCATGCCGTTTTCTCAGCAGGAGGGCAGCGGAACTTCATTTCCATACTTTAAGAAAAATCAGTCAAAAAGCAGACAAAGCTAACTTCTTCTGTAATGCTTCTTCACTATCTGTGTCTGTAATCAAAATATAATTTCTCAATAGCATTTGCATTTCTCCTGTGAGAATGGAGCATAAAAGCAATCCAAAGCTCTAACAAAAAGAACCACAGGTTTCTATAAAAACAAATAGCTCTCATCCCACTAAACCCCACAGCTACTGCAAATCACTTGATACAATATTTAATACAAATACCAGACTCCAGTCCCTGACTGAGTCAGGATAAAGAGCCTATTTAAACAAAAATAACCACCATATACATCGCCCCACACATCAATATTAAGTGAAATGAAATAACAAAAGAAAATCATAATTCTGCAACCACAACTCTTGTCAGAGTCCAGCCTAAGAAAATTGTCAGCCAGTATTTGACTAATAGTCACATTCATTTTATTGAGCCCACTGAACAGTGCTGCGAGACTGTTAATATACCACACCACTGCCACATGCCAGGAGAGAAACAGCTAAATCAGATCAAGACTGGTACATTGTACAAAATGAAAACCTCCTGTCAATCTAGGAAAGAACACGGTCCTTTTCCCCATGAATATATCACATACACAAAGCAGGCACAGTAGGACCACAGGCACATCAACTTCAACTTCAAATACCCACCTTCTGCGCTGCGGTTTCTCCCTGCCACAGCTGCCGTTTGCTCTATACAGATGCAGAAATGGTGCAAACCCCGCTGGGTGGAAGTCCCTTCCAACCTAGATGATTCTATGCTGAAGGCTACCAGAGTTTGCCACCAGTCCTCACTGTCTGCCAACAGACCTGCAATGGAGCCACCATAAGTCAGGTTCATAACTTCCTGGATCACTTTCCAGAAGAAAACTGCAGCTCCCGAGGGAGCCTCTGGAAAGCTGTACTCCAACCTGCCCAGCCTGCAAAGTCCCTGCTCGGGCTGCAGGGGTCCTGCTCGCTGCTGCTGAGCTCAGAGGCAGCCATGGAGCAAACAGTGACCCACCTGTCATTGCCTGTGGCACCAGCTGTGGTGGCATTTCAGACTGCAACAGCACCTCTCCCACAACTCTGTATTTCTGGCCGAATTGCACAGTTTGGGATACTTCATAAATACAGAGACACTGTACATTGAATTTACTGTATGCAAGAAGTTTTGCCACAAGGTTGTGTGTTACCAGCATGATTCCATGCACGATGTTGACTGGAATTCTCCACCAAGAGCTTGATCACAAGGGAAATACGCATTAACCTGCACACCAAAGCTGGGACTGTGTAAATTCCTATACTGTTCCCAAACCTAATGTGTATCAGCCTCCCCTTCAGCATCTTTAAAACGTACCTACCTAGTCTCTATTCAGCTACGTGTACACTATATCTAAATCACACTTTGTGGTAAGTATGCACATGCCAAATGTGATATTTACACATTATTTAAGTTTTTACATATCCCTAAGAGCTGAACAAATTAATACTTTGATTAACTTAGCCATTTGCTCACATGCGATTATTTTCTAAAATTAATGCATTATTTAAATTTATTCAATAAAATCGCTTCTGGGATGTTTCTTCTCTGAGTTGATTATAAGCTCTGAAGATCAAACATTCATAATGTGAGCTGTGTGACTTTGATTATAATTGTTAAGGTAAATCAGAGGGCGCTCCAGCTCTCCCTGGATTGGACAAGCACAGGCACGCTCCTGCACACAAGCCAAAATTGACACTCGGGGCAGGCAACACAACCTTGACATTTGCTTTCATCAGACATTCAGCCAAATAAATTCAGGCAAATGTTTATGATAAGGGAATAGGAAGGGTCCACGAGTGCAGCTTGAGCTAATTCTCTTTAAACTGTGATTGAATACGTGCACAGAACACCTCCCTCCCTCCTGAGCCCCCTCCCCAGGATCCTCCCCAACAGCAGTTTATGACACTAAAACCCTATACACGCAGTCTGAGATTTCCCATTACTCAGGAACAGTTATTAAAACGCATCTTGTTCTTTGTTTAATTTATAATATGCTCTCTTTTCTACATGCTCTAAATAATTGCTTTTTAATAGGTAATACAGTTCTACATCATACTGTATGTTAGCATTTCCCACTGGGAGGCTGGGACGTGCTCTCTAACAGCGCTGGCTCCCGTACAGAGCTTCACCAACGCTCCTGCTCTGACCAGGAGCAAGTGCACAGATATATGGCCTGTAATCAGCACTTAGTGCCAAGGAAAAAGCACAAGGGGAAAACCACATCAGACTGCTTCCTGCCAGGGAAGGCTTTTAAAACACGGATGAGTCCTTCACGGTCCAAACTATCTGTCGTCTTTCTAGTATATCTGAAAAACTACCAACAAAAGCAATTAGCTCTAGAGAAGTATTTAATTCCCAGCAATACATTTAAGTGCTTCGCTATTGCTTTTTAATTGGAAAAGATGCTACCAGGAACGCTTACTGCAGATTTTGAACTGACCCTGCCAGTATCAGAATGAGTCCCTCTGGGATTTTCACTTACTGTGGCACAACTTATCAGTAACAACAATTAGTACTTTTTAGAAACCGATTCTTCTGCACTCAGCCTCACCTCGGAGCTCACAAATAGCAGCTTTCGGGTTTTTGCAGTTTTAACAGCTTAATCATCACCCGGTGCAGCATAACTTAAAACACATACCGTCCACTGATCCCAGGCAATATACAGCACACGGGTGCATGCCCTTTTATTCAATGAGCTGTCTGAACCACAAAATTCCACCTTCATTTCACCACTTTGTCTCTCTTAGGTTCCCTGTGGCTTGCAATAAAAAGTACATCCTTTTTTATGACTGACCCAGACAAACGTGTGTACCCTAAATGAGAAAACACTAGATGGCAGCCAAAATTACACAGAGCACGAGGGACAATGGTCTATTCATTACTTCTTTGCTAAGCCTTCAATTGAAGATTTTCTCAGTGACTACAAACCAAGATTGATAGAATCCTCTGTAAGTTCATTCGGACCCATTCAAGATTTCTCTGTGTAATACACATGATTTCAGTCCTACAGCTAACATACAGCAATTCACCCCTTCTGAAATTCAAATGGACCTAATTTTGATTTCAGTAAACATAAGTAATATACCTCTTAAGTTACTTACTCAGTTGGAACACAGTAAATAAAAGCAGAATTCAATGAGCATTTATAGAACAGGGCCAATGCTGCAAACCCACCACCAGAAACCCACCCCAGGGGAAAGCAGCGCAGGGCATCCCAAATTGAGCAGGAAGTGCCTTTAGAGTTACTGAAAACATCACACCTAAAAGGAACTGACAAGTTCTTAAAAATACGCAGTGTTGGCTTTAAGAGAAAGCTTCGTGCAGAGATTCAAGTTTTTTGCCATATGCCAAGCTATTGTGGAGAAAGGAAATTTGATACTTTTTTTTTCCTGTAAAACTTAGCCCCTACTGCCACCTGCAGTTCCCATAAAAATGCGCTCTCTGCTTTTCCAAGCAGAAGCTGCTGCACATCCCTGGGTACAAAACCAAGCTGCCATCTCAAACCAGGCAACAGCAAGGATCACAATTAATATGTAGCTGCCTTGCGCTTGTTGCATGAGAGCGGGCTGCATCCTGCTCTCACTCGTGCACACACCCAAAACCTATGAAAATGCCACCAAACTCAGCGGTGACGCAGCCTAGAGATCTGCCAGGGTAAAGCTTGCAGTGTTTGCTGTCCCTCATGTCAATGAAATGTGAATTTCCAAACATGCAAACCCTGATGGCAAACAGCATCTGCACACTTCTCGTTTTTCCTTCTCTGTCCTTACTAGTCTGGCATGAATTTTGTCAGGGCCATCAGCTCTTCTGCTGCACTGTGCTCCTTGTGACTCTTCCTGCCAGAGCCAACTCAATGAGGGCCCAAAACCACCTATTACAAATAAATTAAAAGAACCAAAAATACTTTTTCAAAATCACTAATATATACATAAGTGATCCAGTCATTGCTTCAGGGGGACACAATTTAATATCTAAGTGTGTATATTGGCTCCTGGATGGTACAATTTGCATTTGAGACCAGTGCCTCAACAGGGAGCTACCCATGATTACACACATATTGGAGAGCACAAGAGGGCCCAGCAGCAACCAGTACCAGAATCTCTTCTTCTAAACACGATCACAGTTATATTTCAGAGGTCACTGAAGTATTTCCCTGTGGCAGGCTGACCACAGTTGGCTGCCAGATGCTGCCCAGCCGCTTTCTCACAAACCTGCCCGTGCATAAACATCCATTTTACAGCAATTTATGTTATGTTCTCAAGTTGTATTCTTTCATCTTTTACTTAGCCTTTTCCTCAGTCCCAAGTGGCTTCACTGCAATTTCTTCAAGACTTTTGCACATTTTATTACACTTTTGCTTTTTCCCAGACATTTTAGCAGACTTTGGGCAAGCATAACCTCGTGCTTGCTCCACCACTAAGTTGGTCCCAGAAACCTGAAGACAAAGATCGTGCTGAGCAGCAAGTACCAGCATCCATAGCGCACCATCAAAACTCACCAAAATGAGGAGTCAGGGGGAAGAAGGGGAATTGCACAGTGTAAATGAACCAGATTACAAACATTAATCCAGCTGTCATGCACAAAAGCATCTGCAAATTACCATTCATCACTCTACATCATCTGGAAGGTGAAGCCACCACCCAGGGCCAGGGGCAAGCCACAGGGAGGCAAGAGCAGGGATTTCATTTTGAAAGCAGTAAAACGAAGCTCAAAGATCAAGCCTAAATTAAGAGAAGTCTCTTCAAAAGCCATATTTTGAGACTTGTCCCTTTTTTTTTCCCCCACCATCATTTCACAGTTTCATTGCTTATAACACAATTATTGTACAGTGGAAAGCTAACATCTACAGCTAACTGCCTAAATGAAAACAACCATCCTTACATCTCAGTGTGGGTAAGATAAAGGTCACAGCTCACGTTCAGGCCAATGGCCACCAGAAATGGGGCCCTCCTCTGTATCACTGCCAGAGCAGCAGAAACCACCAGGCTCTTTTTTCAAAGCCAGCCAAATTTCTCCACAGCTCTCCCAAAGCCAGTACCACCCTTACTCTCCCTGCCTAGTGGACTGAAGGACTTCTACATCCCTTTTCATTTTTGAAGAACAACGTTTCAGTGATATATTACTTCAGTCATAGGGATTCATTTTGTATTTCGTTGCAGATCCATTAAAAGTATATGTATTTATGTATTTTAATGCTCTTCAACACAGCTTCTGAATTCTAGATCCATAAGCATAAAGAGAAAATCCACCTTTCTGCCTTTTTGCTGTTCTTTACCCACTCATTCAAAGTACCTTAAGTTTTTATGTAACAAATGCAAAATGAAGAGACTATCACCTCTGAGCATTAGCCTCCTGAAGCATAAATACATTAGATAACAGTCTGTTCACAACCTGCAATAGTCAATTAAATACACACAAAACATCATCTAAGTGACAGCGCAACATTCCATCTTAATCCCAACAGGGCACAGGCAAACAAGTTTGATTCCAGCCCTGCCATCCTCTTAAAGCCAGGTGAATTTTTCCACAGCCCCTCAGAACTGAAAAGCTAACATTGTTTAGGGCATAAGTGGATTGATTAACTTTCAAGAGCACTTAAGTAAAGAACAGACACTTAGTCAATATTATTTTGCTCTTTAGCCTCCTTGTCAGAGAGAAGTATAAAATTGCCTAAAAGGCACAGTATAGAATTTTATCTTCATCCTCTTTTATTCCACTGTAATTTATTGCTCGTGAGAAGTCAAAGGAAAAAAGATTAAACTTAGAATGCCATTTTCAGACCTTCACGGCAGTGCAGCAACACACAGGGGGCTATCAGGAGTCATGATGGACAACATACTGGTGCAGGAGCACATCAGCAGGTACCAGAGAAGTCCCTGTGCTTCATGCACAGCACACTCCCATAGCCACCATGGCAGGTACTGCTGGTGTCGCAAACACAACATCAAGTATTTGTCCTGTGCTCGGGCTGCAGGGCAACGGGAGCACGTGGCTGTCCCCAGGGCTGATACCTCTTTCTGTCTGGGTTTTTTTGCTAACAATAATATGAAGGGGCCAAGGGAGCACTTCCCATCTTCTTCCTGTTTCCTCCCAGAACAGCACCAAGTCAGGGCTGGCAGAGTCCCCATCCTAAAGCTTTCATCTCCGAGCCACAGCTACACGCATCATTAGTTTCCTTAAGCTACTACTTGCTCCTGGAGTAAGTTAAACACCAGTTATTTCTCTAGCAACCTATAGGGGCACGGTGATGAACCCAGTAAGGCCACGGACATGAGCAAAGCCTGCTCCACCTGAGGGCCAGCTCTGGTTTGTTCAACTGTGAGGTAAGCTCTTTTCTCCCCAGATAAGAGGTTTTGCCAAGTTGGATGCCAAATTCAATTTCAATGCAGGACAGGAAAATTAAGGCAACCTCATTTCACACAGGGCTCTCCTGGTGCAGGAAAACCCAGTACAGTTATAAATCCATTTAGTTTTAGTATTTCCAATATATTCTAGTAGTGCTGGATGTCTGCACAAAGATAAATTTCAATTAGAGGGTGAACTGTTCTCCCTTTCTGATATACACTTGTGCACGCAAAAAGAACAAGAGAAAACACCTGTGTCAGGATAGAATTATTTTTTTTAAAGCACCATTTAAAGTTATTTACAAACAGATTTTGACTTTCATTTGATCTCATTACTAAGGATGAGGCTCCCTGATAACCAGGGAGAAGAGGACTCGAATTCTTACCGGAGTTGCCCGGTGTCACCGTGCGTTTCCAGCTGGTGCCTGCCAGCGGTGCAGGTGTGCGGTGTCAGGGCCGTGCAAAGGGAGGGAAAACACCCGCCTGGGAACCCGCCACCCCTGCAAAACGTCCTCGGGTGACCCAACGCTGCATCCCCACAAACAGGCGGGCAACACCAGAATGAAAAAAAAAAGAAAGAAAAAAGTCTACCAAATAAAACAGCGCCCTGCGAATCTCATCCGGGCAGCGAGGGGAAATTCAGGCGGACAAGGCCGCTGACAGCGGAGTGTACATCACGGCAGAAAACGCAGGTGTGTACGGAATAAAGACGGCCTTTCTCCGACAGGCAGAGCCCCGGCTCAGGCCAGATTAGACGGGACGCCTCGATGTCACCATATTTAACACCCCTCCACCGAACGGTGCCACCGTGCGCTTCAACCCGCCCGACTCCAGCCGCCTCCACCCTCCCACAGCGCCGCCTCGCGCGCAGGCCGGCCGGCGGGTCACGTGCCCTTCTTCCCACAGCCGGGCCGACGGGAGTGACCCACGTGACAGAGACGCTGCCCCCGGCCACCCCTGACGTCATCAAAGAGCCCAGTGCTGCCAGCTTTGGGCCATTGGCCCCACGCGGTCAACGCTTACGTGTTAAGCAGGGAGGCCAAGGCAGCCCCGTACGAGAAGCGATGTTTAAAAATCACATATATCTTGCCTGGTGCATCCCCCAAGCCCCCTGCGAGTGTAATTATATATAATTAATTGCATGTTTGTAAACCCAACAGTTCAATCATGTTTAATTAACCACATTGTAATTGGAACATTTGATACTTAAATGTTGTCTTGCCAAACTGACGAACACCTGGAACACACAATTAGTTCCACCACCAATAAATTAGTTTTAACTAAAATCTGTTATTAGTCATTATTTTCCTTCCTTCCTGGTAGACCACTAGGATTAAACACAATAAATAGCCAATTCAGATCCACAGCAATTTGTTAAGACCATGACTGCGGGAGCCCCCCTCCTGCCAGTTTCACTTTTCTGTGATACATTCTTTGACAGAGATGACAAACCGCTACACAAGTCATAGTTTAGGAAGTGAAAAACCAAGGAAAAACAATTTTTCACCTGCATTAGGGTTTTTCTTTATTTGGTTATGGTTGTGGGAGAGCAAGGCAGAGGTTGTTTGGTTTTAAGAACTGTCAGGTCAAATATAAAACATCACCTCCAGGTGAGGGGCAGGGAAAAGCGATCACACACACCCCTCAAGCTGCCAACTCTTCTCAAACAGAGAAATTGCTGTTTACAAGACTTTTTTGAGCTGCCCCCACACCTACTTGTATCCCAAAGGCCCGTGAGGCAGTGCAGTATGGTCACAGGCACGCATTGCTCCACCAAGAGTATTTCCATTTCTGCACTCAAAGGATGCTACAACAGCTGGGACGAACTCAGCAAACCACAGCAGAAGTAGCTTTCCCTGGAGCTAAATACCAAGAAATTGCTCAAGTCCACTGCAACTCCCGTGCTGGGGAACAGGACCAGTGCAAGGGTTGCGAGAGGTGGTGCTGGTTTTCCGCTCTAACCCCGACCATCTGGGTCACCGAACCCACAGAGTAATCAGTCAGGAAAATCTCAGCATTCAAAACACCCCTCAAATCCCATCAAAACAGCTGAGGAATTCCACGCTGAAGAACTTTGAGTTAGAGGGAAGGATGGGCAATAATTTTCTCAGGAGTAGCCGGGGATAAACTCCTGCAGGTCAGAGTGGTCACTCTGACCCCTCGTGGAGGCTATGGCTGCTGGCCTAGCAGCAGGTATTAGCGCAAGTAAAACTGGACACATGCTGAAGGACTTCACAGAAGCACCTTGAGCCATTGGCTCACCCATATCACGGCACACAGACAGATATAAAAATGAAAGCCCTGGAAAAGTGTCCATTGACAGCAATAATTGGAACATTTTCAAAAGAAGAGAAAGCAGACAATACAAAATATATAGCATTAAACTGCAGGGTCTGTCTTCAGGTCAAGTATTCCTATTCGCTGTCCTTATTCCCAATCATTGGTATCTCCAGTGGAACTGAGAGGCAGCAATTCTGAAACGATAAAAGGACACAAACATACTGCAATGACAGACTGCTGGGCTGTCCTATCACAGCCTTGAAACCAAGAGATCAGGAGGCCTTAAAGGATTGGACATTTGTGTAAGGAATAGCATACACTATCACCAGGATTTAAAAATGGGTTTGAAGAGATGAAATGCCTCTGGAACCGCAGCAGAATCCCAGTGGAAGGATCTGGGCTTCTCACAGTGATGTTCAGCACCAGCTGTCACTGAACAGACACCAAAATTTATTGACCTTACCAGCCATAAGATAAGAGGTGGAGAAAAGAAATGGCAATTTCTTTCAGTCTGATCACATCTGGAGTAACTTCATTTTGTGCACAAAGATTCTAGTTTCCTTAGGTGTGCCAGCAATCTACTGCAGTCTCTTGCCTTCACACATTGGTACAGAGAGATGAGAACTCACTCACTGCTGTGGGTGGGATAGTAGGGAGAGAAAGTGCAGAGGAAGGTAGAGACTGACGTGAGCGAGGCTGTGACAGACAAGAAGGGAGACATTGCACGTACAAAATNAAAAAAAAGAGTTAAAGAACCCCCATGTAATCACCAGTTTTTCCTGAAGCCTGTCACGACCGGGACACTTAAATATAGTCAACTGAATACCGGCAATACTGCTACCTGGCAGACAAGAGCCCAGGATAGACGTTTTCAAGTGACTGAAGCTGTTGCAAAAGATACTTGGAGTGAGCCAATCTATAAAGCCTCACCTGTCATTAGCATGACTAGGTTGATACTACATGGTAAGAGATCACTAAAACATTATTTCACACACCCTTTCTTGGGTGAAAAGCCATCAGCCTGCACAGCTTCGAACCTCTTTGGGCTGCCACAGGAACCAACACTGTCAAACTAGCCCAGTCAGAGCCACACTGTGCTTTCTTAAGTTATGAAAATTGCTGCAACGTACTCGCTTTCTGTTTATTTATCCTAATACCAGCTTATTTCCTAAACCAGGAGACTACTCAGAGGAAGAGGAGTTCATCTAGTATAGAAAGTAAGCATTTAACATCAAGTTAAAATGAGCCTGATGTAATTCAGGATCACGTCAGAAGCGTGCAGGAGTTAGAAACAGTCTGATTCCCCAACCTCCTACTTTTCAGCCACACTCCCCTTCCTTTCCCCTCACAAACACCTCCAGAAACTGTGGTCTACCACCCTCCTCAAGTGGGCGCAGCCCTCCCACTGCATGTTATAGCCCACACATTTCTTTACAGATTTGGAAGTCTTGGCAAAAAGAAATTCTGCTACTATAAGAAAAGATCATCTGAAATTTACATATAGTTTGCCTGTAGCAGTACATATGACCACTATTTTCACAACTTTAACTTTAATGGAAGGATCATATCTATCAAAACCTCTCTAGTACATTTTACATCTCTGGTAGCAAGTGATACAACAGAAGATGACCTTTCCAATGAACTGCTGATAACTCAACGCATGGAAAAAATTAGATCTCTTGCATGCTGTAATACACAATACAGTTATTTGCCTCAAGCAAACTAAAAATTGAATGGCAGAACCAGCTGGTTACAGATGGTAGAGTGAAAAGTTCACCTCCTCCTTTCTCTGCTGCTTATCTGCATGAGTATTAGTCACCAAAGCAAAGGATTATTTGTACTTTACTCTGCTCAGATGAAAAAGGATAAATTCTAAAAATGAATCCATAGCCTTCACTTCAAACAATAACATACAGTGCTCCAACAAAGGAGGAAATAGCTTTGATGAAACATCAAATGGGATAATGAAAAAGATCACCAAGATGAGCTTGACATGAATATTGGGCAAAGTTTACTTTTCAGAAGAAGGAATTCAAGCCCTGCCTCTATACCTGACCTGATTTTAACATGCTGTGGGGGTGTGTCATCACTGGCTGATGACAAAATAAACCAGAGGATATTTGCCAACCAGGGAAACGCAGATTCAGGCAAACCCCCATTTCTTCTCCATGCCGAGTCCATGATCAGGAAGGCTGTGGAACAACAGAACATGAAACAAAACACAAAAGGTAGCACACACTGGAGAAGCAATGGGAAATATTTTTGAATATTTACAACTGATAGTCCTCAGTTGACAACAGGAAAACTGGGACTTAACTAAATCTAACCAAGAACTAAAGGGATAGATACTGCCTAATGACAGGGAAATAGCATTAGAACATAGGCAGCAGAAGTAAATGTTCAAGGTTTGCCTCTGTTCAGCACTCTTAGCATCTCTGGCAGGAAAAAAAAACCCCAGCATTCCTTATGGAAAAACACAGTAAGATTAAAAAAACAAGTAAAGGAGTACAGACTTCCTTTCTGGATAACTGATATCACAGATGTATTTAAGGGCAGTGCAAACAGGCAAATTTTTTTTTTAAGCCTTGAGATTTGCAGCTGAAACATGATCAAATCCATAATTTTCTCAAATGCTGAAGTAATTTGCATTTTGACCAATGGACCACTTGATGGATAAGGAATGGTCACACTCAAAGACTTAACATCAACAGCTCGATGACCAAGTGGAGACCAGTGAAGAGTGGTGCTCCTCAGGGATCTGTACTGCGACCAGTGCTGTGTAACAACTCAGTCAGCAACTTGGATGTTGGGATTGAGGGCGCCCTCAGTAAGTTGGGCAATGACACCAAGCTGTGTGGTGCTGTCAGCACGCTGGAGGGAAGGGATGCCATCCAGAGGAACCCGGATTTTGCCCTTGCAAACTTCATGAAATTCAACAAGGCCAAGTGCAAAGCCCTGCACCTGGGTCACTGCAATCCCAAGCCCAAACACAGAATGGGCAGAGAATGGATGGAGAACAGCCCTGAGCAGAAGGACTTGGAGATGTTGGTTGATGAGAAATTCAGTGTGACCTGGCAAGGTGCTCTGGCAGCCCAGAAAGCCAACCACCTCCTGGGCTACATCAAAAGCAGCATGGCCAGCGGGTCAAGGGAGGTGATTCTGCCCCTCTGCTCCAACCCCACCTGGAATATTGCATCCAGCCCTGAAGCCCCCAACATTGGGACAAAGACCAGTTGGAGCAGATCCAGAGATGAGCCACAAAGATGCTCAGAAGGCTGGAGCACCTATGCTATGAGGACAGGGTGAGAGTTGGGGTTGTTCAGCCTGGAGAAGGCTTCAGGGAGACCTCATAGCAGCTTTCTGGTACCTAAAATGGACGAACAGGAAAGATGGGGAGAGACTCATCCTAGTGACAGGATAAGGAGTAATGTTTTTTAACTGAAAGAAATAAATAATAAAAAAGAAAATCTTTACTGTGAGGGTGGTGAGACACTGGAACAGGCTGCCCAGAGAAGCCGTGGATGCCCCGTGCCTGGAGGTGTTCAAGGCCAGGCCAGATGGGGCTTTGAGCAACCTGGTGGGAGTGTCGCTGCCCATGGCAGGGGAGGGTGAAACTCAGTAATCTTTAAGGTCCCTTCCAACCCAAGCCATTCTATGATTCTACACAGAAGACTTCAAATCAGTTTAAAAACAGATAAGGAAAGGCAATTTCACAACTGAGCACTAAAGCACTGAAGACACTGTTCTACCACAGAAACAGATGAACAGGGCAGATGCAACATTATAATCAAATTTCTACACGCATATAAAGCACAGGGGAAGAGCTGGAAGTGATATTTAAGGATGGGGAGATTGTGACCTAATGTGTATAATTAAGCCACTTAAATTAACTCAGCTCCCTTTGTTCTTTTTTTACAGAGAAATGGAAAGCAATAGATAATAGTCCCACACTGAGTAAAAGAATTTATTAGGGCATTCCTCCTCAAAACTGCTTTGTCTTCATTAAAAATAATGGGGAAAAATAGTTGCTCTAAGTGAAGAATTTCTAATTCTACAAAGTCAAAAGCTTTAAGGGAAGATATCCATTACAAATTAAAGAAAGCTGCAAATAATTTCCTTATTTCTAAATATGTAAACAGAAAAGCACTTCTTTCCAAAAAGCACCTATTTAGCCAGCAATAGCATAATGCAGCAAGGATATGTAAAGTAAAAAGACAAACAAGATGTTAAATTGAATCGAAAAGAAGCAAAAACAGAAGTAGATGTTTCCATCCATATTCTCTTTCCTATCTTGGAGACGAAGAATCAAATCAGCTTCCCTACTGGCCTGTGCTCATAAAAAGAGCTGCAGGTACCACGAGTCACACCAGGGCTGCTGAAAAGATCATTAACTTCTTTTTGGGACACATAGCTTTGTGGCCATCAATCCACCAAATTCACAGAAGTCACCCCAGGCAAAGAATTCATTAATTCCAAGTCAAATAAAGCAGAAATAAGCATGTTCAAAATGTAAATTATTTCTGTTTCCTGTTTTTCACAATGTGCAATAAAAGGCAGAGGGAAAATGCTCTGATACAGTGGCAGGAGGGAGAAATACACTCCCACCACATAATGGTACCTTTACGATCCTCCTGTTCCAGAGTCTTGTCTTTGCTTTGGGAATACAACTTTATATAATTCTATTTCGTATTAAATTTTATTTCTTGTAATAAAAAATAAATTGAAGTCAACATTAACAAAACTTGGTCTTAGCCATATCCCTGCTGACCCAATTATCCTTTCAAGAGGTATAATCAGTCACTATAGTTATAAATGTTACTGCAATGGAAGGCATTAATGTTATTCAGAAAAAAAATAAAATTTTACAAACTCAATTCTAATCCTCACAAAAGCAAAACATTACATAAATGATGAATAAATAAATGATCAGGAGATGAAGGTTTGCAGCATGTTCTACAGGCTGTCTGCCATCAAGCTTCAGCTCTAGACCTTACGTAAACACACGTGCAACCCACCTTTACGTCAGCATTACCTAAATGCAGTTCTGCTTGCCAATTGATTGTCACCTCTTTGAGGACCTGATCATGCTATTTGTAAAGCACACAGGGACTGATACACCTGCACACAGGACAGAGTCCTGTGAGGCTTCCAGGCACAGCAACCTGCGTGCGTAAGTGCACACGCACTGGGTGCATGGGTGCACATTGATTCGCTGAGCTATATTTAAGTACAGAAATCACTCAAAATACAGAAGCCTTTCACTAACTTTTCTTATTAGATAAAGGGCCAAGTTCAAAATGATACATGTGTTCTTTGAAAAGCCTGGGCAAGCATTTTAGAAAAAGCAACACTCATAATACAAACATTAAATAATTTATTTTAATAAAAAAAATGTTGGCCATCAAAACCTGTAACATTTGTGATACATTTATCCCAATGTAAATATATTAACTGTTAACAAAACATCCCTCCCCCCTTGCAGGAAGAACTTCCCATTTGTATATGAAATGTGTTGGATTACATATTGTTACATATCATACAAGATGTAACTCAATTTCTAATTCCACACATACAGCTAGAAATTAATAACCTTTATCTAATAGGTTACTCATCCTCTCCTTTAAATGCACCTCTTAAACACAAGATGTAACTTCTCCAATATTTTTGGCTTTACATATTTTATCATGTACAACTATTTAAAAATTACTCACACAATAAAATCCATTTTCTCTCCTTTCAGATCTCCTGTTCAGGTTTCTTATGCTAGACATACTAAGGGGAAGAACCCATAAAAATCTTTGGTCTCTTCACATCATATGAGGTATATATACACCGTATTTTAGAGGCAAAAAATCCTGTAGAGAAAATTAGCATACAGAGGATGCTGTTACTTTTCATGATTACAGCTTGCCTGAGTATATAAGGCCATCTAAATTTTAAATTATACACATCATTTCAACTACAATATTATAGCTTAATCTGAAGCTAGCAATTACATTTTGTAAAATAAATTAATACTTCATTTTAAAAAGTCGCTGAGAAGTCCAAAGATCCAAAGTACGCTTTTGTTAAGTCATTAATTCATACACAGATTTATCACCTTTCTCACCACCTTTGATCACCTTCTGCCATCTTCTCAATTTGCCTCCATATAAAAAGCCTGTTCAACATGCTAGAAACCAGCATTATACACGAGTCCTCCAACATTCCTAGTCAGATACACAGAGCAATGTTCTGCCTTTCAACTTTTATAGCACCTTGTCGATGGAAGCTTCATTTTCCACTAAAGACAAGCCTTCTGAAACTTAAGTGTTTTCTTCTAACAGGTTTGTCTGTCAAATAGAAGAAGAATATTATTGAAAAACACTTTACACGTTTTTCTTGTCCTGTTTTATAGAATAGTATTAAATGTGAAAAACAATTAATGGATTTTTTAAAAAAAAATAGAAGTGAAATTATATTCAGAAATATTAAAAATTATAGTTTTTCTCACTTTGGCTGAATGCAGTATTGCTAAGTATCAGGCATAAAAATAAAGCAAATAGAATGTATAGCATGATTAAACTGATTAAGTACAATAATTACCAGATAATTAACAAGGTAGCATATCGAGAAAAGATAAGAAAAAACATATATTCTTTTATATCTATGCCAAGTCTACTTAGTGCTAAACTAGTAATTATTTTCTTATACCAATTTTCATCCCACCCTTTTAAAACTAATTCTTCCAGGAAGTCGTTCATAAACTTAGGTGATATACTTCACATTTTCTATTCTATTACCTGTTGAAACAAACAAAACTTCTCTTTCCCATTTCAAAAGTTTTATTTAGTACATACTGACAACAGAAAAGGACTTTAAATGGCCCTGGCCCAGGAGACTAATAAAGGATAAAACGCTTCCTCATATATATATTAATTTTAGATTATATTAAACATGACAAAAAGGCACAATCCAATATATGAAAAATATGCCTAGCTGTTTTACTGCAAAAGCATAGGAATGCTGCTGAATGCATTGTCCCTGGTTATTTTAGAGTGTCTTTCATTTAAGGAAACAAAAGTCTCCTCTTAAGGTGGCAGGAAAATGGCTTTAAAAACTTCATGCATGCATTCATTCACGCACAAAGCAATGTGCACTAAATCATGGCTTGCATAAGATAAGAGGGCAAAATAATGCAACGTTACAGTACTATAAGAAAAGAAAATACTCTGCCTCCTCGTCTTCAAGCACTTGGTATTCGGGACTCTGGAGATCTTCAATGGTCTCAGTAATTGGCTTTTTTAGTGTTTCTGGCAGGAGCAGAGTCAGGAATCCCGCTGACAGTCCACTGATTCCAAACACCACAAATGGTACAGAAGGACTAAGAGATTTCTGAAATTAAAGTTCATAGTAAACACCAAACATTGTTTCCTGATCTTAAAAAGATATGATCCATAGGAACTGCAGTCAAAACCAGCAATATGTGCAATTATCTCTACAGTGGTAGAACAAAGAAACCTGATAAATGTCATTTCACAGACACAGCTTCATAAGAAAACTTTGTTTATGTGCCTTAAGGATATTGAGCAAGCCTTAGCAGTACTGAATGCATTTTATGACAATCATTCACAGAATCACAGAATATCAGGGATTGGAAGGTACCTTGAAAGATCGTCTAGTCCACTCCCCCTGCATTCCACTGACAGATGAATTATTAACACACCTCAGAACATAACATTATTTCCAACAGGCATAAAACACTATTTTTGAAACATCTAGTTCATTAAATCTTAAATCTGAGTGAACATTATTTAATTTTAATAAAAACAAGGAATATAGGCATATATGGTACAAAATTCAGCAAAACGCTCTTGAGACAATTTAATAAATCTGAGTGATATAGAAAATAGAAGGTAATCTTACCATAGATGGCACAAATGGAGCCAAAATGCCCCCAAATCTGCAAGACATGGAACAGATACCCAAGCCAGCATTTCTGTTGCAAATAAAGGGCAAAAGAGTCGTAATTTTAGAATACACAACTGAATCATGCGTGAACATGTGGTGGCACTGTCAAAACCAACTTAAAATATAAGTTATGAGTAGCCATTATTTAACAGAAAAGGGAAAATAAAAAAGGTTTTTACAGACCTTCAGCAATTACTTTGAAGATTTTCTACTAGCTTCAAGGAACCTAAATCCCACCCTTTCAAACCCTAGCAAAAACACCCTGATGTGCAATCCTTCACAGAAGTTTATTCAAAGGCAGAGGTTTTCCAGCCTGCCTTACAGGGCAATTTAATTAGACACCCCTGTGCTGGGTGGGGAATGGTTTCAGAATTTGGCAGGATCTTCAGACAGATGATCCTGAATGTTATCTCCAGCTCAGGCCCTCAGCAGCAGCCTCTCTTCTGCCACCTCAGGTTGCACAGATGAAAAGTCAGTGCTTACCTCCAGACAGAAAATAACAATTTGCTAGTGTAATGCTTGAAAACATCTGTCCAGATGTGTCATTAGAGGGGCTGCCAAATTCTTCTCTCCCTTCAGTTTTCAGATGAGTTTAAAACAATCTCATTTAGACTGTGATAATCAAAGCACGCATTAGAACAGCAGGATCCTCTTCTAAGATCCTCTTCAAAGAAAGTTACAGAAACCCTCAAAGGCTTTCATTTGCTGATCAAATGCAAAAAATCTTCCATCTCTTTATCACTCCTAAATTTAACAGCCCCCTCAGAGACTGACATCGGCACCAGTCATTAGCGAGACAGCAAGAACCAGCTCATGGTGCCTCTTCTTCTTCTTCTGTGTCTCGGTTGCTTTCTCTCATTCATCACCATCATCCTCAGTCACAGCACTGAGCTGAGCTGCTCCTGCTCACCCCGTTTCCTTTTCCTCCCCCAGAGACAGGAAGACAGTGACAGGATTAAAGACGACAAGCAGAGACATGACATGGGTCGCCAGCACACCAGAACCACCCACCTGCACGTCCCTTCCTAATGGCCCTTTGCACAGGTTAAGGGAAACAGATGATAAGAGGAGCTGATGAGAAGCCAGTGACTTTGGTGGGAAAATAGACAAAGCAACCTTTTATTTCATCGGGTCCTCTTGGGAAAAGGAAAATAGCAACCCCGGCTTCCTCACATTGAGGCAACATCGACCCAAACCCCACAAGACAAGGCCAAGCACCTCCTCTGTCAACAAAATCCCTAAACAGATGAAACATCAGTCTGTGTGTGAACCATTAATTCAGAAGCATGCTTCCCACCGACCCTAAGCCTGTCCACATCCAGAGGGTTGCGGGTTGCTTTTAGTTCTGTGGAGAGGGAGTAGGGCAAAAGGTGATGCTCAACGCAAGTTGTGTCATTTCAATTCCGATGCAAAATGAAAGCAGTTTTTAAAATACTTTAGGATATCTTGAATTCAGAATTCAACAGGTTTTGGATCATGCAGAACGACATCACAGTCTCCAAGAGGAAAACCACACTATCGCCCAAGTTAATAGTAATACTATTGGGGAACGTTCTTGAGATGCTGCACTGCCTATAGCTGACCACCTGCCCTGTCTCACCTCATTGCCCCAGTTCCACCATAGTCACAAGAAGATCTATTAAACCTGACTGGCTGCACATGCTCCTGCCACCCCACAGAGACAGCCAAAATAGCTCTATAGGCAGGGTAATCACATCAGCCCAGGGCTTTGCTCAAGCCAGTTTGTCTGATTCCACTCATCACATACAAAAATGTCATCATTTCGCAACTATTTCCTCAGAAAACAACCCCATGTGTTTGTTTTTACACCCATATTACTAGAGCTGGGATTACATTTTGTTCACAAAGCCAACCTTCCTTTTTGTCCAAAATACAAGAGTAGCGACATTTTCTATCTTCAACTTTTTTGTTCCCTAGCAGGTATTTCAAAGATGTATCAAAAAGGAAAAAAGCACGAAGCACGTACACACACTCCAGCCTGCAGCACCTCCCCATTTCTAATGCGAGGTGTAACTGTCATTAGTTAACTTAAAAAAATATGCCTAACAGTCTTCATGCTTAAAGTAATAAGTAGGTTTAAATAAGGAGCCGTAATACTGAAAAAGTTTACTTTTTCTGAAAAACATCCAAATGAAAAAAGAAAAAAAATCAAAAAAAAGGTTTATTCTACCTCCTCTCTGCTGCTTTTGGAATGGCTCATGTCTTGTCACAGCCTAAGCTCCACAGTCATATGAATGCCAGGATCACTACACAGCTTTGAAAAGACCACCAGATGGTGCTGATGCTTCGCTTTAACTGAACACATGCCCGTCACTACTTTTCTTGCATAAACTGTAGTTCCAATTAACGTACCAGAGACATAAACGTGTTTTTAAATATATGAAAATTCCTCACATCAGGAACTTTTATATGGTTTAACTTAATTCTGCCATATTATTGAACATGAACAGTCTAATTAAGTTGCTAAATTTTTTAACTGTCTTTATTCTTGCATTTTTTTCCACTGGCAGTCTGTATCTTTTTGACACAGTTGCTTTTTTGCCAGAATATTAGCGCAGATTCTCAAATGAAGCAGCACTTCACGTGATTTATTTTTAAAATCTTCTTAATTGCAAACACCTAGTTTGCCACTACTGTAATTCCTGAGAGGTAGGAGCTGTCACAAACTTGGCACCAAGTATCAATGGGACTTAGGAAGACAGTGGAACATGAAAACACAATAAAACAAGCAAAAGCAGAGAAGTTGAAACATTTTCAGACTCAGTTCCCTTGATTCTCATCTCTAGAAAAGCAGAGGGGACAGGAAAACAAGTAGTCAAGACTGACCCACTACAAAAAGAAAAAATACAAAAGAATACAAAAGTTTGGACAGGGATGTAAACAAACCCTCACATCCCGTTTCACTCAGTGTCACTGGGACTGGCACATTAAACCTAAACTTGGGCCAACAATCACAAGCCCAGTATCTAGAAACAGTCAATCCGCCTCCATCCTCACAAGTCTTATTGCAAAAACTGTATTTGCAGACTAGCTTTTATGCCTCCATAGCAGATGGTAACTTGTGAACCTCAAAAGAACAAAAAAGCCAATCCTGAGTCACCCACATTTATCTTACTGTGTACCCCCCCAAAGCACTCGGTGTCCTGGAATCAGTTGATTCATGTCACCATCCAAAACTACTTCTATGGTGCTACAGGACAGATCTACCAGCTGGGACACCTTCCTACTCCATATCAGTTTCCAACTTTCCCGTCTCTCTAAAAAGGGCTCGATTTTTGCAGTTGCTGTTCTTGAGGCAGGAGTGCAATATGGCTCAGATTCTGAACATGTACTTATAGCACTGCTCAGAAAATCACGTGGAACCAAGACAGGGGTGAGAAGAACAAGACTACTTGGTATCATATTTTCCTGTCTCGGGTTTATCTTGGGACAACAGGAGAGAGAATAACCTCACATATAGCTGGGTGAGAACTATGAAAAATAAACTAAGGTTTTAGCCTACCTGCTCATGATTTAAATGGTGTAAAGCAAATTGCTGTCATACAGAAACTATTAAAATGAGTTGTAGTATGAGTATTTAATTAAATAATGAAGATATTGAAAAGCACTTGTTTTTCAGCAGGCAAACAAACATAATAGTATGGGAGAAAGAAGCATACAGAAGGACTGTAAACAGTTCCTACTGTATAGTCTATGATTAAGTTAGCATACACTTCCATTACATCATTATGTTTGGTTTTGCAGCCTATAATTTTACTCCCAAAAATCAATAGTAGAAAGGAGAAATACAGCACCTAGCACTGCAGTGTAATAAGCTGGATTTCATATTTTTATTCTGGATTCAGACCTAGAGGAAGGTGCCACAAACAGCCCAGGAAAATGCATTGGTGCAAAATGTGTGACCAGTAGGAGAAGCCTTTTCAAGCCCTGGCAAGCTGACTTAACTACAGAAAGAACTCATATTAACATTTCAGGTAAAAATAGTTACAGATAAATATTAAAGCACACCAGCAATCAGTAAACGCTGTGCATGGTAAGTATTTTAATTTACTCAGAATCTCTGTTAAATTACCTTAGTACTGTTGGGTATAGTTCAGATGTATAAATATACACGATGTTGAAAGCAGCGCTGACCATCATTTTTCCACACAAAGCTAACAAAGTAGGGCTGAGGAGTAGACCTTTCAAGAAAGATAAAACAAGCTGTAAGCATAAATAGTTTGTTTTCTTACTTATTTTTACACAATGTTGAAAACATCCAGTCCTCTTTAAAAGACCATCACACAAAACCACTGTTTCAGCCATTGAGCTACAAGCACAAAATCACAGTATATTGGTTCTTCCCCAGCATTTTAAGAGCTAGCATAACAACAGATACATAGAGTTAGGACCAAGAAAATCGCACCATTTGGGAAAATGTAAAATTACCACAGCTCTAAACGGAAGGGCTAATGTACCCAGCTCTGCAGTCAGAATACCTTACCAGGTAACTGAGTTTTTGACAGGCACAAACAGACAACATCCCCTCCTGGACTAATTTATTACATAAAACCCAAAAAACTTGATTCACCCCAACAGCTTATTTGCTTCCCAGGGACATCCTGCTGGGATTTAAAAATGCAACAGCTTTCTAATTGAACAGCAAATGCTAACATAGTAACCCAGTTTACTAACAGAGGGAGTTTAGTTGGCTGAACTCAAGTGTGCATCTTTGAAAATACAAAAGAAACCTGGCTTTTATTACCCTGATTTTGGTTAGGGTTTTGTTTGCACCATGTACTTTAATAAAAAGAGAACTTAATATTCAACCTAGGCAACTCTATGATTCTACGTATTTTTTTAAGCACAAAAAAAATAATGAATGCTACCAGCAGCTGTATTTCAGGTTCTCTTTCTCAGCACTGAGTTCAGCATGTCTTGGTTTGGATCAAATTATGTTGATTAAGTATTGGGAAAGTACAATTCCTTCTCAATTGCTTTTCTTTTAATTTTGTCCTTGAATATTTTCAATTGTATTCATCTACTCAATTCAGACTCTATTTCAATTTGTATGTAAACTGAAATCCAGAAGTTGGATTTAATTTAAGTATGATGCACTTTTACAGTTATATTTCTGTAAATTCATGCAAAACAGATGCAACATTTTCATCCAAGTTCTCCTTTCACACAGTAAGAGCTGGAAAATTACATAGAGTTGCCAGATGCAAAGGTATGAACCTGGTCCTCAGAGCCCTGCTGGGTGCCATCAGAAAGCCGGGACATCCCTTTTCTCCCATCAACCGAACACAAAGCAATGAAAAAGGGATTTATAATTCTCAAATGCGTTTTAAAACTTGCTGTTTCTCTCCCAGGGAGACTTAAATTAAAAACTGCATATCCATGTGTTTGAAATGTAGTATTACCATACTTGGGAAGTTTTGGTCTTTCTATCAAAACGGAAGAAAGAGTCTGTCTAGACAAAGAAATGAGCACTGAGAGGCTCAGGAGTGAATTTAAAGTGCAGTCTTCTGCAGGTTCCCCCCCTCATGGGAGGCTGAAGGCTGGCTACATAGGGGATTATTACAGGGGATTAAGCACACTGGGAATTCACTGCACATCATCTGCCTCGTATATATAAGCCCAGACATAGTCATCATGTTGTCCTTGGAGTCTTGGGACACATTCATAGCAATTCTTGCAGACCAGTCCATCATTTTCTTTACACCTATAAAATGTAATGCCGTCAAGCAGGAATGCACTTTCTTCTACGGGGGTTCTGGTGACCATTTATAGGCCATTCACTGAGCCCAGCCAAGCATGTCCATGCAGCATCTTTCACATTTCTAGTGTATTTTGTCTAACACCCTTTCACCTGAACATCCAGTAGCAGTGGGATACACACAATTCTGCTTGAAACCATACAGCCAGGGAAACTGGTTCAAACTTTGGTAAAAGGCAAAGTCGTAAATTCTTACTGAATTATTGCATTTGAGTTTTATTGATAAGGGATAATCTTCCATTAATTGATCTTTGCATTTTACAGAAGTAAAATGGGGGAAAGCATTAACAGACAGGGTGCTGATGTTTTAGACCTAGAACAGGAGTTACTCTGTGACTAAGTTTTGATGCCATCAATGCCATTAGTAGTCTCATTTGCAGTGCCATTATGGACATTCACCCTCTGGCTGTCATATTCATAAGTGCACTTAAGCAGTACTTCTTATACTAAAGGAGTCTTTAAATTTACTTCAGAAAAAAATATCTGCAAAGAAAGGGTAGTTCTCAACACACAAGGAAATACCCAAAATTAAATCAATTTTGTCTCAGCTTTTGTTGAAGAACTACAAATTTTCTTTCCTTCTTCAGTGGAAAACGTTATCAACAAGAGTCACAAAACCTTACTATGTGTTCAACAGAGCGGATAAATCTAAATGAAAGGTAAAATCTAGTTACCCCTAGACCAAAAGTCTCCTTTGCTTCCTGTAGTATAAAGACGACACAGAATGCAGATGTCTTTGTGCTTTACACCAGCTTTTGAAAGAAAAGGATACTACAGCTCCATTCCCCCTCCACAGCCACTCTCCCTCACCATCTGATCCAATACACAAAGTGATGATTTCCAAGCGATAAGGAAAAGGATGCCAAGGGATATATTAGTTTTTACTTAACCACTGAGACAGCTTTAGTCTCAAATTCAGTATACATATTTAATAACAGAAATGTTCTTGGCTTATTCCACTGGGGAAATTACTTGGATCAGATTCTCATTCACAAGTTACCAGAGTTATTTACAAATCAAGTGAAGGTTACAGACATGAGAGGCAGGTGCCCAATATCTCATTAAAACCCTAAATCCCTCGTATTAAAATCAATCACTCGGAAGAATGCAGAAGTAGTAAGAAGTGTTCTCCTTAGTGACAGGAGGGTCAGACTAGAAATGCAACAATCCTTATTTCATCCAAAGTGATTCAACTTCACCATGCTTGGAGCTGAATTTCTTTGTATTTAACTGACACAGATCGCTCCAGGCTAAGAACCAGCTTTACTCTTACCGCAGCAGGAAATATGACGTTTTAATGGGGTTAAAGTCAAGTCAACTGGAAAAAGCAGAAGACTTCCTGAAACTTAACAACTCTTCAGGAATTATTTCCCTATCCTGATTAGTCACTACTAATGAGCAAACTTGTTGGAACAAAGGAAGAAACTGCCTCAAATGAAAGGAGCAACAAAACGTCTGAGGACTTGAATTAACACAGGCACACCAAATGGGATTACAGGATATTTTCTCTCTGTTACTCTTCCTGGGACTTTTCTGACATCAAGTGGATGCTGGACAGCATTTATAGCTGTTAAGGACAAACAGAACCTATAGAAGGCTACCTTGTAATCGTGCTCCTCAGTCAAAACACTGTTAAGGTTAAAGCATTTCTCCAGAAGCAGTGTGAAGAATAGAAGCACAGGGCGGCCACTTCTACTTGTGTCATATAGGTGCAGGTTTTCAGTAGCTAAAATAAACATTAGTACAGACAAGCCACACTTGAAACAGAAAGATAAGTGAAAATACAAGACTTAACATATGTGAATGTCACTGACAGTGTTAGAAAAAACACATCTTTTGAGATGAGAAATATACTTGATGATACACCACTGTCGCCATTATCTGTCCTCACAACTACACAGTCCAGCAAAGTTCAACATGAGAGTTGAGAAAAGCAGCAAGCTTCTCGCCATCCCTCTGGCTTCCATACTGCAGTTCTGATTTCCGTTTCTAATTTTCAAGCAGAAAATACTTTTTTCTAAAGCTTTCCAGTGGTTTGGGTTTTTTAACAATGAACCAAGCTTCTAATTTAGGAAAATCTCAGTTCCTACTTCTATAAATATTACATGCCACCAAAACAAATGTAAAATTAAGCTTGGCACCTCAGACTGTCAAGGTCCAGTCAAACTATCATTATACTGCACTGCACTCTGGCTATTAAGTCCAGCTTTTTAAGGTAAACTGCTTAATAGCAATAAATGAGTGCAGTGTCAGTATTTGAGACAATGTGATAGCTTGGTCCGGCCTTCAAAGAGCCAAGGGCATGCAGTCATACTTAGTCAATTAACAGGGTCAAACCATGCCTGCAAGAAATGAAAAGCAATATAGACAACACCCTGGCTCCCTGACCAGCCCAAGAAGGAGGGGAAAGAGAGGTATAAATGGATAGGGCTTTAAGCCCTGACATATTCAATCACAAAAAACTCACTGTTTTGTCAGCTTTTATCCAAATTAACAAATAACTGCTTTAGCACCCATACATACTTACCAGCCTTTGTGGGTAAAAACATGGTAAATATGCAAGCAAATCCTGCAAATATAAGAAAACATGTTGTAGTTTTACGTCTTCCAGACCTAGAAGGGAAAGAGCAGTCAGGTAAGATGGAAACAAAGTCCTTCAGTACTTAATTTGTCTGCAAAAGGTCAACTGAAGTACACAGCAGTGTTAACAGTCATAGATCTATTTTAAGTGCCTCAACTCTTGTATTAGTTTCCTTGTTTTGTGTACTGAAGTCCTCCCACAAAAGCTTTCTTATGTCTACCCAAGTTTTGATTTTCAAGTTACTGAATTTGTAGCCTTGAGAAGAACCCATCTACTTCAGCTACAAGAACTCAGGTTTTTTTCTTCTCTGTATTGAGGGCAATGGGCCCCATCACCAAAAGGTTATTACAGTGCATAAAAGGATCAAATTAATATTCCTCAAGAAAATGTAATTCTAATGCTTCCAACTCTGTATTTCTCTTTGACAACTTGGCATAAATATATGCAGTTAGGACACGCAGTAAGACTACTGTGTATGCTTTTATGTCTAATAGTATACACATGGAAATAAGCAGAGGCTATTTCTACTGATTCGTGTTTTAAAATATGAGAGAACATAACAGGATAGAAAGTCACCAGCCCTTCTCCACATTTGCCATACTCAAATATTTCATAACTATTTGCAAAAGATCTCAAGTAAAGACATTCTCAGTAACAGTTTGCAGGCACGTAGAAATACTATACGTGATTGTGACTTCATGAAGCCTCACAGCTGTTTTTAACCACTATTCCATACGAGCAGAGAGACAGTACCTACAACAAATACACACCACTTGTTTTTAAAAATCTTCTAAATACTTTTCTAACAAAAAAAAGCTGTACTTTAAGGATACCACTCACTAAAACTGCACAAAACCAAGACTTGTCACATTCAGTTTTTCATTAAGCACCTAAAAACTACACATATCCTTACTTCAGTCAATCAAAAGCTTGCAATTTAGCATTAGTTTGACAAATTACAATGAAAATAAAACCAGAAAAGGACTTGGCAGTTTGTGGTTTAACAACATGTCTTTGACAAGCTTCTTGGGCTTGAGGTGAAGTTTGTCTGGTTGTTTTGCTCTATTAGCTTGACCAAAATCACAGCTTTTTTTCTGCCCCAAAACCCCCACAGGCGACATCCTCACCTGACTAAAGAAAATGGGCTTTTTGCCACTGACCCCAGTGACACCAGAAGTATTGTTACAAAGATAAACAAACTGAAGGGTACATGAAACCCCAAGTAGCTCTGTGTTGCCAGACTGTTTGGACTTGGGAAATAGGTACCCACGTAAAGGATGGCCTCCAGATTTAATAAAAAGTATGAAAACACATGGACATTGATTGTACATGCCTTAATGAGAACTCAACAGCTCTCACTTCAAAGTTCTTTGAAAAGTTTGAGTAAATGCTAAAAACTGCTTTTAACAGCAGTTAGTAAACCATACAAAGCCAGGTCATTCTGAATAAAAATACATACGAGATATCTATGTTATAGATACTTAAATAACTGTTACTCACTTTTTTCCACAAAGACCAAAGTTTTGTAAATAACATTAATTATTGAAATGCTCATCTCTTGAGTAATTCAAGAGATGAAAAAAGGTAAAAAAAAAAAAGAGGTAGAAAATTAGAGTCCCATTTCTGTATCAACTGCAGAAACTCTTACAGCAGAGTACATCCCCAAAGTATTAACAATATTTAAAAAAACAGTGAAGTATCTTACTGAAAAAAAAGTTAATGTTTTTCTAGACTATCTACAAATATATGCAGAAAACTGGGAAATAGTTTTTTCTTACCAGGGCTTCTCAATAAAAAACATGCAGAGGGGAAATGCTGGAACTTCTACGAGACCAGAAAGGGCCACATTTAAATACAGATTTCCTCTTAATTCACCAGCATTTAAAGTTAGTCCATAGTACACAAAACTGCAGACATACCTAAAAATAACCATAAGAGTTATATTACTACCATAACTAGTCTTTAGGGCTAAGGAGCTATTTAAAAGGTATATTATGTTGAGTTATGGATGAGCTATATTGAGTTTCATGCTAGCAAGTGAACTCTTATTTCCTCCCCAAAAGGGAAACAATGCAAAGAGAACAGTTCCCATTTAATTAAAATAACTTCTAGAAAGAAGACAAGTGCTCATATACATATGCACAGCGTAACTTACAGAAATTTCTATTAGCTTGGGTTTTTTCCTAGGTTATTTAGCAAATCTAATAAGCCTAACTAGAGGTTTATGTAAAGCTTAACTGCTGCAAGGCAACCCTATGAAATAAAACATTAAGTACAACCATGGCTTAACACAGACTGTCCTGTCCTCCTCAAACCTAGAAGAGCTTCCCCAATAAACACATATTCACTTTCCTTGGAAAGACTAAGCCCCCACATCCCCACCGCACAAAAAGCAACAGTGGGTTGGAAAGGCCACCAGTTATTACAAAGACATTTTGCCTATTCCCTAGTAGCTCCCTTACTGTCCAAGCAGAATCTGGGCCAAGAGATGCAGAATGGGAAAGGGTTTGCTTGATAGAGGGAGAAGCATGTCCTCTGCCAGTCACAGCTGAGGGTGGTGTCAAGGGCTAGTGAGCAACAGCACAAAGAGCTGGGTGACAACCACTACTCCAACAGGTTCATGTGCTGTATCTCTATGGGGTTTGAGACAAAACACAGTGCTGTAACCTCTCAGTCCAGAAGGTAAGAATGCCTTTGTGTAATTTCTTATCACCATACTTATATTTACCTACCAGCAACTTAAGTGTCTAAGATGCTTGTGGGAAGGTCCTACAAAGATGTTCCTGCCACTTCTCACACATCCTGCATACCTCTGCTCACCCCACACATCAAACTGGTGATTTTTCTTATCTATAGCCTGACAATCACTGAACAACAAATGACATTGAATTTTAAAGGGAAAACTTGCTCTTGATGTTTTGGAAAAGAGCTGTTCCCTCCAACACATTTTAGCTCAATCCAACTTGCAACAGCTGCTGCTGTTAACAACCAACCCAACACCCTCCCCAGCCCAGGGGTTCCCTCTGCACTGCCATTTATTGCCAATATAATGTATTACATTCTCTTGCACTTCAGGGTGGGATTATTTTGGTCTTTTTTCCCAGTTGTAGCACTTTTCAAGACATCACCTACTATAAATCTACACAATCTGTATTTTACCTTGCCCATGGTTTTCCTCCACTGAACCTGTGTAATGTGCTTTTGGGCACTTACTATACTTCTAGATCTCTACTGTTGTCTAACGCATGTAGTCCATTTCTTCCTAACACTTATTGAAGTACACATCCTCTCAGTAATTTCCGCTTCAGCTTCTCATTTCACTCAATGTAAATATTACGTTGCCACCAGATTATTTCTTAAATTTTGAAACTGTTTCTAAGTAACACACCAAAAATAAAACGCAACAGCAATAATAATGAAACATCAACTTTACATTTTAGATTAGTATTTTCTGCCATCGACTAAAAAATTTACCATTTGTTTTGAGGACAGATTTTTTAAAGGAAAAGGATGGAAGTCTTCAATTGTTTCCTCATGTTAGACTGCCTCTCAGCATCTTGTTATTACATACCAGATGTACATCAGTATGATAGTTCGCCACCGAAGGACCGGATGTTTTACTAAGTTTAAGATACCAGGTGCCGATTCATCCTTTCTCAAAGTTCCTGCAGTTGGTTTTAATTTTATGTTTAATCTCTCTTTTCCATTACCAAGGGCAATATATTGCAACACGTCTTCAGCTTCTGCCATTTTCCCTTGGGAATACAGCCATCGTGGTGATTCTGGGAGCATACTAACAGGAAAGAACAGAAAGTCAATGATGACAAGTTCATTCCTATGAACACAGCACCACAATCTCACTGTTTTGCAGATCAATACTTTAAAACAAGTACCAATACAGAATTCAGAGAAGAACCTTCTATTTGCAATGTTCTACACGTAAAATTCCACGTACTCCAATAGTAATACAGTTAACTTCACACAAGGATTGTTGGAGATTGTTGACAAAACACTAAGTCACATTAGTGGAGTTTAAAATCTAAATCTTGACTTCTGCTGAACTGATTTCTTAGGAAACTCTACACTAGCATTTCCAACAAACACCTCAAATTCCAATTATCTGAACAGCCTGGATAAAACTTTGTTTCCACAAAGTTCATTTCAAGCTTCTCCATTATAAGAAGCTCTAAATTGGAGCAGAAAGAAAAGAAGCGTTACTGAGGAATTAATTGTCAGGCTCCAGTGGTAGCTCATCACTGCCCACTTAAGTTTTAAAACTCTTCTTCCTAAGTATAATCAGAATAACCTTCCTTACCACAACTTCAGTTCATGCTTCCTGGTTTTTTTTCAGGTTACAGAATCTGCCACTGCTTTTATATAAGCCGTAAAATGAAGAATGGAGTATTTTGAACTGAACCTTTACTTTCTCTGGTACTCCTAACAGATATATATCCCTACAACCAAACTAAACTTTCACTACTTCAGAGGATCACAGTATTTTTAGCATTTTGGGGAAGTAATTAAATTTCCATCAGAAACAGAGCACCATCAAGGAAAATATATTATGCAGAACTTGTTTTCTCAGCCCTGACGCTTTGTTTTCCTTGACTACAGGAAGAGGGGGACAGGGTGGCATATTCTTCAACTTATTTCAAGAGCAGTTCTACCTACAAAATAATTGAAAATTTAAAACATTCTAATAAGTTTTTCCATCTATGCTGTATGCTAGAGGTTGCCTGTACTAATGTGCAGACAACAAGTTTTTCATTTCTTCTGCAGCGTCAACCAGTGATCAGAAGTATAAATGGGATATTACTTTATCTGTTAAAAGAATATTTTGTAATAGCAAAGGCCAGACAAAGATAGCACTTTTAATTCCTCTCATACTGACGCATTTAATAATCTTTTTTATGATAATGTCCAGGCAGAAGTTCTAAATAGGGGCACCCAAGCACAACAGTGCTAGGAACAGACAGAAGGGATCTCAAACGCAAGCAGATACGTAGCGTATGACACCAAAAAGGCAATTACAAGTGCTCTCCCTTACCTCCCTTCGCATGCGTCTCATGAAAAGAAACTCTAGGATCTAGAATCCCTCCAGGATCACTTCCAAAGTTCTCAAGCGCCAAAGCCCTTCTTTGGCAGAAGGCAGTGTTCCTGGCTGATGCTCCAGCCCACAGATTCTGGCAGGCCTTCCCTTTCCCAAGCAGATTTGTAATAGAGTTTTATTGGACAGCTGGCACACAGCTGCTCTTGACAGCACTGGCCATCACAACTGCAACTGCATGCAGAAACACAGCCTTCTCTTCTGGGTAACACTGACCTTCTGCTTCATTTAAAACTCCTTCTCCCTTTCACAATGTGATTTCTCTCTTGCTTGGTTCACAAAACCATAGAGAAAAGTGTCATCTTGGTTTATACCACTTTCTTGAAGGACAATCAAAGAAAGTAACTGTTAAGCTGCTGCATGTTTTTTCTTATTATAATACACGTGAAGCACTTACAAAGAAAGAAGAAGGAAGATGACTCCTGGAGTATTTGATACCAAGGTGAGGTAGCGCCATTCTCTTACATAGTAACCCAGTAAAGCATAAACAGCAATGCCAACTGCAAATGTCAAATTAGTTAACGAACCTGAAAATACAAGACCAAGATGGTGACTACAGAAACCATGGCCAAAAAAAAAAAGTTCTTAAGCAGAAGCCTGAAACTCCCAACCCATGATATATCTAAATAAAATAGCAATTTTATGAGGTGTCTTTAGGGCAGCTGTGAACTGTCTTAAGTATATTAAGCAAACTCAAAGAAGAATATCTTTGTTTATTATATGGAGGAGCTGGGGTTTATTTCCTCTTTCAAAAATAAAAGGTGGCACATAGGAGAGCGCAAGAAATTAACAGAAACCTACAGACTAAAAAGAAAACCTGAGGACAGGAAGGGGAAGCAGTAAGAGCAATGAATTTACTTCAGTCTATTAAGGTATTCTTGAATAGAGATGGCAGGCTGGAACAGAAAATGGAAGTTATAATAGTACGAGGACTGAGTTCAGTACAAAAAACAGCTGCAAGCCACAGGTTTATTATAGTATACTTCTGAACAAGCATAAATAAAAACCTCAAAAATAAGGGGTCAACTTGAACTCAAAAAGCCTAACAAACCCTCTGCAGACTAGTACAGGAGATCTCGTACTAACCCAGAAACCCTCAGCTATCACCTGCAAAGCTCAGCTCACGGCCAACACCTAGGAGGAGAGCTTCTTTAGCACTGCTGAGCTGCATCCAGCAGCTCCTGCCCCTTCAGCCCCTGGCCAGTTGTTCAGCACCTCTTTCTCAACAGCTGAGCAGAACTAGAATAAAGCACCTAGAGTGACTAGCGGCAGGAAACGGACTGTCTCTTCGGTCCATCAGGAGGCTGGCTCTGCAGGGAGAAAGGCTGGGAAAAGCAGAGAGAGACAACAGGGCAAGGGGGAAGGCAGGACGGGAGAGAGAGAGTTAGTTAAAAAAGCAAACCCAGGACAAGAAGAAAATTCAGTATTTAAAAAAAAATAAACCACAAACAACCCCAGGAGTCCAGAGAAGAAGAAAGAATAATAGTAGAATGAAGTAACTGAAGAAATGAGAGAGAGAAATGTGCTTGCATCCATAGCAAGTCAGCATTTGGACCAAGTTTTCCCCCACATTGCACAAGCTAAAAAAGCATTACAGTCTGAGCTACTCCAGCTTTAAAACAAGCATTAAATTTATTTTAAGTGTTGGCAGAGACACACAAAAAGGACATTTAAAAATACTAGATGGTCAAGACATCCAGCAGTGGAAAAAAACACTCTCTAGGTATTAAGTCATTTTGTGGTGCAAGGACGCTTCAAAGAAGGCTTTCAAGAATACCTTCCCAAGATACCATACAACATGACTCACAAGTTGGCAGGGCCTGCCAAAACATACTATTTTTTTCATGTAATGCAGTGTACAAACATAGAAATTTTAGGAAACAAGGTACCAAATTTAAAACCATAGTTTGCTATTTATGGCATTTGATCACATCTTCCTTAGTCGGGCACCTCGTCCACATAAGTTAGAACTTGGATGAATGTCATCCTTATGCTACAAGCTGGCTTTACTTGGTGCAAACCTAAAATGTAAGGTACTGATAGTCAGAACATGTGGCACAGTAATAATGATTAAATATTCCTAAATCCCACCTGTAAATGACCAAAACGATTTTCCTACATATTCTTGTGTTAGGACAAAAGACACAAGAGCCATTCCACCATTCATAATTCCAACAAAAAAACGCGAAACTGCAAATATGTCATAATTCGGAGACAGTGCTGTGACATACCCCAATATGACATCAAAAAATAGACCTGTAGAGAGAGAATAAAATGTAATTAGCACTTAGCCATGCAGCTTGAACTCAGAAGAAAGGCAAGGAACACAGTCAGTTACTGACAAACGAGTAGTCTACAGCACTTGTCTCTAATCCCTCACATTTGGCTTTCTGAAATCACAGCATATGAAAGTTACAATCATTTTCAAGCCACACACTTGAGGTCTGCAATGCCAAAGATGATGTTTCCTCGAGATAATTTTAACACTTAACAAAAAGACCCTTTGGCTGTAAACACAGCTGGAAAACACCAGGCTGTGAGTAACGCACTCCAAAGACATTTAGGGTAAGCCATCCTCCAAAAAAAAAAAAGCAAATTATATTTTTTGGGAACAATATGGTTGGCAATGTGTGTGGAATATTGTACTCCAACAGTGATAGTCACAGCAAAATCAGGCTATTTTTCATCTCCCACTGATATTCCAGTGGCTGTTATGCTGCTCAGCCCACTCATACTAACAAATTTTAGTGCTACTCTACTCTTAAGTGTAATGCTTATACAGATCATTGAATCCATATCATTGGCAGAGCAGGTGACCCACGGGCAGCCACCAGGTAAGGTGGCCCACAGGCAGAAAATAAAAAGGGTGTTACCCAAACAGAATGCTTAAGAAAAACCTTTTTAAAAATCTTACCTGAGATATACACTGGTTTCCTGCCCAGTTTATCTGACAAAGGGCCAAATATGATATTTCCAATAAGCAATCCAGCAAAAAACAGGGATGATGCAAGGTTTACTTTGTAGGCTTCTTGTTCAATTAGGTACCACTGTCAAAAAAAGAAGGATCTCATTATTGTTAGAAGCAGTAACACCAACTTGATAGCTTCCTCAAAAATTATACGAATCTATCAAAACTGTTGCCATTTCCCACTTCCTGCTTTATATCCCATTAAAATTTTATTCAAGGTTTGATAGATAAACAAACAATAGTCATACCTTTTCCTCCCTAACAGACTCATCTCTCTCTACAATCTCTCCCCCTAGAAGATGGAAAGATGTCCATGTTTTGTAAAAACTCTAAGAACTACTTATTGACTACTCATTGATATTTTTAGTATCTTATTGTGCACATGCATTTATATTCAAGCAAGAGTTAGAAATGAATTATGAGTTTTCTTTGGAAATGTACTTTCTACCTCATCTAAAAGCTGACCCGAGGTAGCATTACCAAAAATTGTTAGAAGAGAGGATGATGAACTGACAGTGGGTTGAAATGGGAATGAAGCTCATGCTGCTTCCTGACAGGGCCAGGCACAGAGAGCTTGTGCAGCCCCTCTGCTACAAACAAGGACAGCCAACACCCACAGAAATGCACTGTTGACATTACACAGATATTGCTGACACAAACCTGGGAGAGAATGGCCATCAGAAAACACTAAGTGATTTTCCCAGAAAAAGAGAAAAAAAAAAAAATCAGCTAATTGAATGAAAGCTTTACCCCCAAAAGATATTTGATTGTTACTTGGGTATTTGAAATACATCCCAGTACTCACTAGAAAGTTTACTTTCACAAAGTGGATGAGTTTCATGCTGACTTTTTAAACAGCATGTGCAGTGTGTCCTTTGGGTAAAAGAAGAAGGAACCTAATCCTATTTGCTTTTCTTAAAGAAGTAGAAGGTTCTAAAAAAAAATAAATAATTAAAATATTAAGGGAAGAGGCCCATGACTAAAATCCAATACAGCATACTAGGACCTCCGCCCTGAAGCGTCTGCCTTGAATTAATACAGATCCCCAAAGAATATTAGGAATTTGCTGTAATTATAAGTTTCAGTAATCTCAAAAAACATATGCTTTTACTCAATCAGCACTCACATAGTGGAGACGTACAGAGAAGACACGGCTCCATCCAACCAGTAACCCACCAGTTAACTGTGCTCTACCCATCCAGCAGCCTGCAAGATGAAGGTTGCAGGAACAGGACAAGATTTAACACGTTCACAGAACACCTTTAGTCCAATGTACCCAGTGTTCCAACACTTTGGAGTTTTAGGGGACTTCTGGATACTCTGGTAAGTTATAATTCCTGTGCAGCAGCATTTGCAGCTGGTTTCTGTTATACCCTCATGCCTAGTAAATTCTACCCTATCACATTGGATAAAGACGTGGCCCCAAAACTTACATTTCTTAACTTTCTGAGGAGACTTCCACAAAGAAATATTCCTGGGCATGAATCCTCAGGAAATTTCAAGCATAAAAATACAGCATGTGCTCTCCAAGGCACAGAGCACTGCTGGCTTAAGTCCTCCTTCTCTATGCTAGCACTCCACAGCACACAAATTTCAAACTCCCAGTTCTTGGCTGTGGAGCATTTCAAGTTGATACAAGAGACAGAATAACTTTATACTTCTGAATATGGTTGTAAAAATCTAGTAGAGAAATGGACCTTTACCCAAGTAAACGTAAGACATTGCTGAACTCACCTTCCTAAGCATTGTCACTTGTTAAAGTAGGGGACTGAGTTGATGCCAGACCAAGAAGCTATTCTACAAACTGTATTTTCCATAAAGTAAGTCTGAAGTATTATTTACAAAGTCTTAGTTATGCCAAAATTAATTGCAATTATTAGTTCCTGAAACAGAACTGAAGAGGTGCTCTGAAATTTCGTTGCCCTGCCAAACCAGAACAAAACTGAAAATATGTAGTTTAAGCTCCATCAAAATAAAAGAAATAAACTTTACGAAAACAGCTTCCTCTCTCAAGACAGAGCAAGAGAAAAGATTGCGAACTATTAATTGTGCTGCTTAGCATGTCACAAAGTTGCTTATATTTTAATAAGGCTGCTATAACAATCTGTGAAGAATGTAACTCAAAAGCATACATCCACTTTATTTGCATAAAAGGAACTTGTTAAATATTAGTCAAAATTAACTCTAGTTTGCCAACAAAAACATTGCCAATTTTGCTATCACCAAAGCAGACATCCTCTCGGCAAATTTAAATTCACATGGCAGCTTGATTTAGTTACGAGACCTCTTGCATACAGCACAATGTGGGCAAGCATCTAAACATTTCATGAGACTACTAACAATGTAATTTAAGAATTCTTACAATAAAGTTTCTGAAATGAATGGGAACATAGATTTGTTTCAGCAAGTCTTGAGAATTACTACATATTTTGAAAACAGGGACACAAACTTCTACATTTAAACACAGAGTATTAGTTAAAATTACTTGATTT
The DNA here is from genome assembly GCA_013400055.1 of Nycticryphes semicollaris. Lineage (NCBI taxonomy): Eukaryota > Metazoa > Chordata > Aves > Charadriiformes > Rostratulidae > Nycticryphes > Nycticryphes semicollaris. The sequence continues at coordinate 540,472 of VXBJ01002854.1, read as the reverse complement.
ATGATTATAAGTTAAGCACTACCCCATATCATGCAATCCTGCTGAGTGGATGAAACTGAAGAGTGATCTTGGAAAACAATGCAGTCAAAAAAATCTGTTTCTGACAGAGGATATGATCCAAGATTACATCATTCTTTCTTATGTCTAATCACTAGGTTTTTCCAAGATAAACATTACACAGTCACATTTGGGATAATGGGAAGGAAGCAAAAATTTGGCCCCAGCTGCACCAAGCGCTAACCTGTCTTATTCGAGTTTACTGACAACCACTCCAAGAACTCCACCAGCAGAACTGACAGCACACGCTACAAGCCAAGCCACCCACACAGTCCTTTTTCTGGCACTGGCAGCAACACTTAGGTCACTGGTGCTTGTCTGAGTGATTATAGCCCAGGGACTAGCAAAAAGCAAACACAGCCTTTTGCATGGAATTCACAAGGCACGAGGACGAAGAGTCAAGCCTCTGTCCCACTTAGCAAACTTCAATCTGTTCTATCTCCCACTCTCACCACACACTAAAAATACCCAAACATGTGGTGCATGAGTTTCATTTTCATACTAGTTTTAGTCTATCTCCTGTGAGAAACTAATGCAGCTCACAGTAAAGCTTACACGCTCAGCTGATTGCACAGACACAACAAATTGAACCTTTTCTTGGTAGAAAACAAATTATCAGGGAGGAGCTCATCCTAAGTTCCAGAACTACAAACTATAGTTACATGATCATTCTTCATTAGTAATGACTTCCGAAAACAACTGAAGGTAAAGAAAACTGAAGACAAAACAGATAATAGAAAATTATTACCCTAAATTAATGATTATTAGATTTATGCTGGGAAGGCTAAACTAGTAATTTAGTCCTATACTCTCAGATTTAAAAATAATAACAAAATAAGAGAGGCAGATGGGTGGGTTGCAGTAATTTTAGTAGCACAAGCAAAACATTACACTAAGCTCCGCTCAGCTTTTACAAGCGCCACAACTGCACTGGTGGCACAACTCCCAAGAAAAGAAGAAACGGTTAGGCGCGACGGAAGTACTTGCCTCAGTTACTATAGATGTAAAGTTGTCCACAAAATGGATGTGCCTGCCAAGCTCAGCTCTGCTTGCTGGATTTACCTCTTGGTCTATACGATACTCGGGCACAGCTCCCACAAGGACAATAAGCATTGACTGGCAAGCCACATACACCTTAAAATTGAGACAGAACCATCTGAATCAACAATCCCAAGGAGACTCAATGGAATACTATAAGCTTTGCAATATCAATTCACAATTCCCCTTTACCCAGCATCACAAAGAAAAAAGAAAAAAAAAAAAAAAGAGAAAAAATGAAAAAAATGCAGCCTGCTGTATTTAAATGCCAGATGGTGACCATCAGGGCAACTGGGAGAAGCAGGTACCACCCCAGAGATGCTGGTGCACTTTCAGTCAAAGCTTTATCTTGATGCCCTCCTTCCTCTTGCGAAGTCGTTCAGTTTGTTCTTGCAGTTTTGCAGCCAGGCACAGGGAAGGAAAACATTAAGACCTTCATCCTAGATTCGCAGCCAAGACCTAATACTTAGACCAAGATTATCACCATAACTAGGTATTTTACTGACTATACTCAAAGAATACAATCTATAGTGACAAGTCAAAAAGAAATATAAGATAATATTTTTAGAAGTCTCTGCTAGTTCTTTCCAATGCAGAGACTGAAACCCTAACCTGATCATCAGGAGGACTACAATATGCAGGAATAATAAAGACTTTCATAAAGAAACACTTATGACAATATTTATTCATGAAGCTATGGGCTTCAAGATGTTCTGAATGTCCTCCAGGATTTGCATGTGATTTTATTGTTTCTAACTTAAAATAAGATTATCCTTAAGCATATCCACATATTGGTGATTTCCAGCACGTTCCCAATGATGGGTGTTCTGAATGTAAAACGGCTTCCTTTGTTGGGCCACAAGCCTTTGGGTGGTGGATTTGGCTGGACACTCTTTCAGTGTGCCTTTTTACCCTGTGCTTACCTCAGACATACTTGCAGAAACAAATTATAAACAAAACCCTGCAATCGGCACAATCTCCCTCCCAAGAGGGTGTTAATTCAAATAGCAGAACTGCACTTAAGAGGAGGAAGCCTGTTATGAAGAAACCAAGGGATCGAAACAGATAAGTGTTTGCATGCGGGGGCGTGGACACTATTTAAAGCCATCGCACTGCCAACCACTTCTCAAAAGAGGTTTAAAAAAAAAAAAAACGCCAAAAAACAAACCAACAAAAACCCACACATCAAAAAATCCCCGTTGGTGCAGTTTGACTCCATTTCCTTCCACCCAGCAGAAGCTGAAAAGGCACTCCTCTTCAAGAAGTGGAAGACAGGCGCGGAAATAAAGAAAACGGAGTGTAAACTTTGTAAAGTTAAGCACGTCAGACCGCACTGAGGCCAGCAAGAGGTTCGAAAAAAAAAAACAACCTACTTGCAGTAGGCGCAAAACCCACCACATCCTAGTTGGAAGCGGACAGGGAACCGGGAAGGGGGGTTTCCGAGAGGATATTCGCCGCGGCACTGCTAGGGGCGGGCTGCTTCGCCATCCTCCCCGAGGGGTACCACCCTCCCCAGACTGAGGAAAGCCCGGGAGGCACGGAACACCGATCCCGTCGCGTCTCACCTGCAGCAGCACCAGGAAGGCGGTAAGACGCCGCTGCCCGCCGCCGAACTCGCCCGCCACCCCGAAGGCCTCCTCCAGCCCCAGCGCCATGGCCCGCCCGCCGCCGCCGCGCCGAGCTGCCGCCCCCGCCCCGCCCCGCCGCTCCCCCCGCGTCCACCTGCCACCGCTGCGCGGCGGGAATCACTCGTTAATTTAGTGTAAAAGCGAGTGATCTCGAAGAGTGACTCCATGAGCGGAGTGGGGAGCGCCGGTTGGGAACAGCCTCGCAAGGCCACCGAGAGAGGAGGTCGCTCCAAGCGGATATGGCCGCATCTCCTCTGCAAAAAGCCCAGCTGCAGGAGACACCCCAGAGAAGAGCGGAACAGCTCAGCTCCAGAGCTGTCTGAAAATGGGAGCAGCTCCCCCTCTCCCATGACCTCGATTTTCAAGCGATCATAAGGATTTTTCACCAGGACTTAATCTAGCCTAGGTAATCGCAGGCTACTCCCAAAGGTTAATTTTGCTCTGTAGCCTTCTCCCCAGGCTGCTGTCTCCAGCCAGGTCTGGTAACTGGGCACCTACAGAACCAGTCTGTTCTGCTTGCTGATTCAATAAAACAAATTAAACTACCATCAATGCTCTTTTCACCCTGTGGTTTTCATGCAGTGCACAGAGTGCCACCTAAAAGCTCCACATCCTTTGGACAACAGGAGGAACTCCAGCTCAGTTGGCAATTTTTGTATTAATAATAGAGACAGTACTATTACTAATTAGGACTGGGGAAAAGAGGTTTGACAAAAGCACAGCAAGTGGGCTTTGGTGTAATTACTTCAGGACTATAATACACACGGTTATGCTTGCATTTTTCCTGTCATTATGTTTAAAGATGCAGCTTTACTGTTATGCTAGCTTTATACAGGGGTGCTTTAGGCTTTTTAAATCTGTGCTTAGGCATCAAGTCTTTCTCCCCAGCTTGCCATATCGAGAAATTCTTTCCTTGGAGGCAGTAAAATAGGATTGCTTCCCTTTAGTATTCTTCGTCCTGGGAAATTAAAATTAGCAGGAAGATTAGATGGGACAGTGCAGCTCACCACACAGCGAGTGCCACGTGAAGAGTGGGTATGTTGCCCAGGAAGAGCTAAGTGAAGGTCAAAGTGCTGCTTACCTTGGAACTGTGACAGCGAGGATAAAAGCAGCTTTCTAAATGATTTCTGAGCTTCCTCATCCATGCAGTCACCATACATTAGCAGATGGCAATGAAATCCTAGGTTTTACATGAAGTCTTTACAGCCTCTGCTCCAGTGCCTTCTGTGATTCCTAGGCTAATTCAGACAGGGCAGTCTGTTGCTGAACCTTGGCAAAGGCGGGCAGATGCAAACAAGAGAGTTCCTGGCATGCTCCTGAACAGATCTACAGAAGGGTTGAAAACAATTTTGGAAGTCTACTGATTTTACAAGACCAATTAGGTTCCCCCTCACGTCAATCACTTCTTTTCCCACATTAGTGTTGAAAATACACAAAGTTTCAAGAAGATTAAAAAAAAAAAAAAAAAGCCCCCCAAAACTGTCACCATGGCTGCATTCACTTCCATCAAGATTTTAGCTTAGGACGTATGTACCAGCACTACTATAGAATCACCAAATAATCATTCCCTGAGAAGTTCTCACCAGCGTCACGTCAGACAAAGAAAAGAGCTTTTTAGCCCACATTCACAAATACTCATGCTAAGCATTAGTTGAATAAAAGGGAAAACAAGCCAGCATTGTTTTCTGACATCCACAATTTCTTCAGTAGAGGATTTGTACTGTATCAACTGCTCTGCCCTTACAGTCAGTCTGTGCTTCTGGGAAATATTTTCAAACTGCTTAGGAGACAGTAGCAATAAATAGTAGTTTTAAAGTCTTTCTCTTCAATTTACTGTATCACAAAATTCTTTCCTCTGAGGCAGTAAGTCAGGAAGCCCTGTGAAAAAGGTCAAGAAAATGTGGTTACTGAGGTAGTTTTTACTTGGGTTTTGCTAGGTGTGTTAACCACTTACTTGACATGAAGTTTGAAAAAGAAAAGGCCCAAGTTTACCTATGTATTTCCTCTGGGTTACCAGAAGAACTCTGACTAGGAAATACAAAACAACAAGTAAAGCTGCATCAATAAAAAAGCAGGCTAACACTAGAAGTAGTTTAATTTTAAAAAAATACTAATAATCTAACAGTTCCCCAGAAAGCCATACTCTTTTGAGAACCTAAGCATCTTATTTTGAGTTGACTCTGAACTGAACATCTAAGCAAAACAGGTAACACTATAGGATTTTCATGTTGTCTTTAGCAGGGTAAGTTTCGTTGAAATCTATATCAGCATTAGGCTCCATGGCAAAACCTCGATGACAATTTAGTCATTTTTCAAACAGTTTTAAAAGTCTCTTCAACAGAATATATATTACATACTGACCAACTTGTTAATCATGATTCAGGAAATAAAAGATCCACTGCATCCTCATCCTGTTCAAAGCAGAATTTATTAAAGGTAGTATCAAGATAAGTCAATGCATAATGAAGCTTTTCCTCCTACAAATATGTAAACAAGTTGACAGCAAGTTATTATTACAATATAAGAAATTAAAGCTTACATTGCATTCTTTTAAAGCTACTAACTTCAGTCTCAGTGTAGACAGTCTCTGGTCTGCAGCGTTTAAAAAAATGTGAAAAATGTTATAGTATTGCCTCTGCACAAACACATTTTTGTACAAAAATACTTTAAAATACCAACTTTCCATTAATAAATGCAACACCAAAAATAAAACATATCTTTTGTTATGAACAGCAGAGAAATGCATCTAGCAGTTACTCCACCATACCATTTCATCAAATTATCTTGTGTTCATTTTAAAATTTGTTGTAATTTGCAAAAAAAAAAATCTTAGATGATATTCAGTTACTTTCAGATAGCAATGCAATTAGCATTAAACAGCTAATATTGGCAATTACCCTTGTAATCAGAGTACAGCCTAAGTTTATTTGCAACTGAGGCCATCAATTTTATCCTCATCTCAAACCGTGCGTTTTAACATGAACAGTAGGTTCTTGCTAAGAAATCTGAGTCAATTCAGATATATTTTGGGAAAACTTGAAACGTTTATAGGATTTAACAAGAAATACATATTCTCTTTTAAAGTACTTTCAACCTCTACATAAGTTTTTCTTTAACTATATTAGCAGTTCTGTTGGTGGCAGTCAGTCAATTCTCAAGAAACACTTTGTTAATAAAATTCTATAATTTGACATGACCTACATTTTACATTCCAAAATAAAAAAAAGAATGTGAAGGTAAATTTTGTTTTTTAACATTTTTCCAAGAAGTTTACTGGCAAGAGCTAGATAGATCAAGTTTGCAGTTAAGGCAGAAGAGTTTGAAAATTCCCCGTACACAAAGTTTAGAGGATTGTATAATGTTTCAAAACCAAATTACATTAAATCCAACAAGCAGAGAGAAATACATATCATTGGGATGAAAGTAATTATGCCATTGTGTCCTACCCAGCATCAGCTGACAATGAACAGCAAGGAAAAAAATAATTAAGATAATACAGCAAACCAGTTTCAGGATGAAATAATTCGAAGAGCAAAATCAAGCTGTCAAGAAAAGAATTTTACAGTAGGATATTAGACTGAAAAAACCAGCTGGGAAAACACTGGAAGTTTTATCAAGTAAGACAGCATCTGTGAGATCACAAGTACATTTATATGCAAACTGTAACAAATATGAATAATACTGCCAGCTTTCCTAGCTCCATGCATAGTTTTGAAAAAGGAGAGTTTATTTAGCCCTTGTCACCTACTTAATTAGCATGTTAAGTCTGCCAGAAGTTACAGCCTCAAGTACATAGTACATAGTGCAACTTACTGACCACGAGCGTGGCAAAGCCCAAACTACCCAAATGAAAAGAGCACAACCCCCAGAACAGGAGCTACATGAAGCTGTAACAGGAACACCAATTCTGAAAGAAGGGCTTACCCTGCTCTTTCATGCAAGTTCTGATTCATACAAAGACAACAATTTTATTGCCAGGCTTGCTTGTAAAAAAAATGCAATGAGTTAAACCAAGATGTGGCAGCCAGTGGTCAAGGAGGACCCTCAACTGGAATGTAAGAGATTCCATCCAAGGCCCAGGTTATTTTTGAAGAGAGGTGAAATGTAAGATGTTAGAGGAAACTGAGGCTTTTGAATCTGCATCTCCTTATAAAAACTAGATCACAACTTGCAGTTTTGGCTAGAGGATAGGATTTTTGCACTATACTCATTTGGGAGAGAAGAGCCTTCCTGTGTTCTAGCACTGCGTCTTTGAGTACAGGAATACAGGTTTTGGCCTTTTAATCACATATGGACTGTTCCAACTTCTATCTAATTAAACTTCCTCAGAGATGCTTAAAGCACTGCACCATTAGTATCGTTGTATTTGACCAAGGCTTTGCACTTGGCTTACAAATGCCTACAATACCAAGTGAGTAATGCAGGGCTAATACAGACCAGCTGCATTTTTATCCATACAATTCCAACCTTGGCCCAAAGTCTAGAGAAGAGTACTTCAAACACCAGTATATATTAACAGGTCATTAAGTGCCCACCAGCAGTGAACCTGCTTCAGCTGTAATAGAAAGTAAAAGAACTGTAGGAGGTCTGAGCCTTAAGAATTTGTTTAAAAGCACTGCATTAGACTTGTAGGTGACTGTCATAGCTGGAGGAAGGTCTAAGGATTGGAGTCTGACATCCAAGGGATCACATGCAATTTTCTCTTCAAGAAAAGTAACACCATCTCTCCCCATGCCAAGTAATAAAATATTATCTACAAAAAGTGTTTTTTCCCTGAATCCACAGTAGAAATATAGTTACACAGAACATCAGCCTAATTCTCAGAACTGCAGGAAGTAGAACCAAAGGGGAGGTCAAAAAGTAATTTTGACAAGTCCCTACCTTGAATGACATTCCAAAATTAATCCCTGTGCAAACAGTTACACCATGGGACTTTAAGTTAATAAAATGGCTGACTAAATCAGCTAGACTTTTAGAAAGTTATTTTCCTGTAAATATTTTAGTAATAACTTTAGCAGTAAGTATTACACAGTGAATTTTAGAATCAGCATACGATATGAAATATACATACATACGTGTTCTTATATATATATATTCACTCTTAAAGCAATGCAGAGCAAAACCAAACCAGGGCCTGAATAATCTGCCATACGTGCCTTCAGGTCAGCATGACTTTAATACACAGCTGATGGACTGATCAGATCCCTGAGGTCTATCACTGGAATTGCTACAAGTTTTCCGTACCACAGTTTTAACCAAAAACTGACTTAAATCATGTTACATCTCTCTAGGTGAAGAAGGAAAACAGACACAAACAAAACAGCAACAAAAAACCCCACACAGTCTTGTAATACAAAGAAAGGCACCTGATAGTATTGTTAATTGTTAGTAGCAATTATCTACAGCATCCTAAGTGTGCTTAAGCAATCAAGATAAGTTTTTAAAAGACCATGAAATACAAGAATTTCTGGCATTCCCAAAGATAAATCTAACCCTACCTAAGAAGTTACTAAAATGACATGTGCAGCTGCAAATCAGTAAGAGTGTGCAAAACTACATAGTTTTGCATAAAGTGCTAAATGTACCCCCAGTTTGCACCTATCAATGTAAGTTTGTTAAGCTTGGCAATATGAGGCAAGAAGATGGTCTTAACGATGTAAGAGATCTACCTCATCTTTCCTTTTCCTTCCCCACCATCATCTACTGTCCTTTAAACTGTACATTTCCAAATTACACGCATGCCTTTCCAGAAATTGTAGTTCAGCAAAATATTTCAAGTATATCTGTCTTTTCCATGTAAACTTAGGGACACTATGGGTGTGATTTTCACAAGTTCCAAACACAACTTCTGCTAATTCAATCAGAGTTGTAATTATATTGGTCTGCTCAGTACCTCTGGAAAAAGGCTGTTTCCTATTACTCATTTAACTCCCATTTAAGGAGTGCTGAAGCTCATACTGAAACTTGTCCAGATTTAAGTCTAAACAATAAGCAATTACAGAAAAGCAGAGCAATACTTTACCAACCATTGCGGTTCATAAAACCAAGTCCTACCATATCTATTCATACATACTCATTATATGAATCATACATAGTTTTTAACACTTTACACGCTGAATTCAAGTTATTATAATACAGCAGTTTGTCTTGCAGGCATTGTGCAATACACTTAGAAGTATACAGCGGGTCTCTTCTTCACTCTGTATTTCAGTGATCCATACCGTATCTGAGGGAAAAAAAATAATTATAACTTTAAGACTTGAGATCACTTCAGACAGAAATATTATGTAACTTTCCACTAATAGAATCTAGTAAGCACCTTTAATTGTGCTTTGGACACTCCAGAGATTCAGTATGACTATCTACCTATGACTGAACAAAATACAGCCTCAAGAGAATTGGGCAAAAAGGATAAGTCTCAACTGTTTTCCCAGAATTACCCAAAAACTTCCATGAGATTCCATATTTATCCTGAATTATCTTTAAATATTGTGACACATACAGATATAAAGCACTTGGAATCCTACATAGAATCTTCACATTGTGGGTTACAAGTCAAAGCAGGCCATAACTCTACAGGAACTGAACAATTCTGAATCTTCTTTAGTCCATTAAACTGCAGATGTTTAAGTGTGCACAACCAAGACATGCAAATGCAGATGACAACAATGCTATCTACACTTTTTTCAAGGTGAGCAGTTCCTGGAACCCCACCAAGCAGTGGTGATACAGCATCAGTATTAGAAGAACTATACTATTAGTATAGTTCATCTCCTCCTCCCTTTTTCCTTGTTTAGTTCATTTAATTAATGTATTGCCCTTAATAAACCTAAAAAGACAAAACCTCCAAGCTTAGCTATTGTTATCACATACTTCCTTCTCCATTCAGCATTTTATAACACAGTGATCATTGATAACCCCTCTAAGATTAAGGGGGAAAAAAAATCAGTTTAAAAACAAGCTCAATACTTCGCTGAGATTATTTCCTGTTCTTAGCACCGGTAAAACCTCGAGTGCTGGGTTCAGTTTTAGGCCTCTCACTACAAGAAAGACATCAAGGTGCTGAAGCGTGTCCAGAGAAGGGCAGTGAAGCTGGTGAGAGGTCTGGAGAACAAGTCATTTGAGGAGAAGCTGAGGGAGCTGGGGGTGTTTAGCCTGGAGAAAAGGAGGCTGAGGGGAGACCCCATCACTTTCTACAACTACCTGAAAGAAGGGTGTAGTGAGGTAGCATCTGTCTCTTCTCCCAAGTCACAGGCGACAGGACAAGATGAAATGGCCTCATGTTGTACCAGGGGAGGTTTAGATTGAGTATCAGGAAAAATTTTTACATCGAAAGAATTATCAGCCATTGGAACAGGCTGCCCAGGGAAGTGGTGGAATCATCATCCCTGGAGTCATTTAAGACAGGCAGACTTAGTGCTTCACAACACACTTCAGTGATGGGTTTTGTCAGTGTTAGGTTGATGGTTGAATTAGATGAGCTGAAAGGTCCCTTCCAGCCTAGGCAATTCTACCATCATACTTACCTCTTTACGGCCTTTAATAGTTTTCACAGATTTCATGCTTTGAGTTCTTCGAAGGCCTCTCTGAGCAAACATTTCATCCTCTGAATGTGTCCCCTCCATCTCTTCATCTGTTTTATCGTCTTCAGGATTTTTTTCCAGTGGAGTTTTGTAACCTTTAAAAGTTTAATAAAAATGTTTAATAAGAAGCAGCTGTAACGTTTCAATTTCTAAGAAAGCTGTGAGTTTCATCTTTAATGCATCCTCTCTTCTTTGCAATGATATGGTCAGTCTGCCAACTGTTTCAGAACACCAACACATCTAGTCTGTCGTTAATTGTGCCATTTTTAATTAACAAACCATTTCATTCCACAGATGCGTAATGCAGTGATTCCTTAATTGTCAAAAGTTAAGCCACCAATCTGCTACCATCTTCTCCTTTAGACTCAACTGCAAAAGACTCAGTGGTCATCTTTAGAAGTACGTAAGATTTTTTAGCCACGGTCCCTGTGGGAGGAGGGTTGAACTAGATAATCTTTACAGGTCCCTTCCAACCCAAGCCATTCTATCATTCATTGGATCTTTCTTCATACTGGCATACCTCTGCATACTTAATACCAAAGTCCTCAGAGAGATGCAGTATGAAATTTTTACACCCAGCAAAAACAGGACCAAAATTATTACCAAGGATTCTCACTAGAGGGCGGAAACTGCTCAGAAACATGTGCTGAAGACCTTGGGAGTCCAAAAGCCCCAAATCCCGGTCAAAGATGTATCATAAATGCCCCAAACTAGTCTGGCTCATCCCCCCCTGCTGAGCTCTCCTTTCACAAGGCCATTCCAGAATGTACAAGCTGTAACACTCAGAGGCACCTTTTAGACTCCAGATACAACTTTATTCATGTGCAATGTATGTTTCATTTTAAACCACTATTTTATTTAGCCTCAATTGATTTCTTTTGGTAATTTCTTTTTTTTCCAGAAATTACCATCACATTCACCTACTCCACAGCTACTTAAGTCAGACCTGCCTCATCTGCCATTCTAGAGGCAACGCGTCTCTGCCTTCAATAGAGTTTCAATTCATCATTTTCAATATGGAAGATGTGAATCACATCTGTTAGTCATCTAATTTCTGACTAGGGATGTTTGCAACGACACCAATACTTCCTGATCTCTATTTGTAACACTTCTGATGCAAAGTCACATTTTCCTTTTTCACAGCAAGCATACTGGCAGCTCAGCATCCTATGATCAATGTTCTTCTACAACTAGGTCTTTTCAACTGACTCACACAGGAGCTCCTGGCTCAGATCACAAAAAAATAATATTCTGTTAAGTGCAATGAAATATCACTATGTAGTATTCCCAAGTCTATCCGTGGTTTGTTCTTATATTAAATTTCTAATGCTGAAGAAGTTTCAAAGAAAACTGAAGAGGTGTACACTACATTTGGGTCCAGGAATAGAAACAATTAACTTACACCAGTTCTTAAAAAAAAAAAATTTTGACTTGTGAGATTGATCATAAGTGGTTATTTAAGCAGTATAAACTGTCCCTGAGTTAATTAAAAAAAGGAATTATGAGCATTCTCAAACTATTTCAGATAGATAGCCAGTGCTCTATGACCAAGGAGGAGCCCCTGCACAACAGCTGCAGTGACATCATCCCCACTGCAACTCTTGACGAATTCACAGGCTTTCTCTGGCCAGTATCCCCTTTCTTTACACTGACTTGCACAGGATACATTCTGGACTCAATTAGCAATTCAGCTTAGGGCTATTCAGGTGGCCATTTACTCCTCAGAAACACCATGGGCTACCATATGATACCTGGAATTCCTTGTGCTCCACAAGCACCACCCCCCCTCGAAGTGGAAGGATGAGAAGAAATGACAGGCTCATGCAAAAAGAAAATAAATTGACCAGAGCTATTTGTGGGAAATATTAACTACTTTACATTGCAAGTTCACATTTTAAAAGGTACAGTTGACAGCCTTCCACTGAAACCTTCCTTCAAGCATCATAGGCTCAACAGCAAAGTGATGATGATGATATATAAAATAATAAGACTAATAAAGTATCTGCGAAAATATATATTCGTCACCACAGATCATCTTTTGGGTGTTGATGTGCATTGGTCCATTATGGTTAACTTAATGCTTTCATTATTCCTATCACTACAAGCAATTTTGTATTTTGAAGTATCATTACAAACGTATTGAATTTGTTTCTATTAATTTTCTCGTCTTATTTATTGAGCTTCTGTAAATTTTCGTGTTTAACTTTTTGTACATCTGTCACAGAAACACCACTTAATCATATGGAGTTCTTTACTTACAATTAAGCTTTACTTTGACAAGGAATTCTCATTGCTAACTGGCAAAGAGAGGAGTAATGACTACAGTATGACTACACTGTTAGTGACTTTGAGAAGAAAATAACCCAAGGAGCATTTCTCAGCTGTTGCAATAGACCTTGTTATATCTCAAATCAACTCTGTTCGAGTTCACTGGAATTCTTTGAGGCCCTGTCCATTTCTAATCTGCTTTACCACCTTTCTTTCCCAATTCACCTTGATTCTTCAGTGAATTGTTCTTCTAGCTCAAAAAAAAATAAATAGGTACTTACCTGAAGATTCACTTGCCGAGGCTCTGGTTTTCTTTTTTGCTTCTGGTAATGTCTGATAGGGCCTCTGTCCTACTGGCTCATCTCCTTGTATAGTAGTCAAATCATGCATACTGAAACTTCTCAGTTTCTCAGTTATTGCACCTTGACTCTGAAACACAACAACAGTATCTTAAAAAAAAAGCAGAGGTTTGACTTTGCTGTTCAAGCTGGGTTAAGATATTTAAGCCCATGCTTCCTTGTTGCACTACAAAATTCATTAAACATAATCATGCAGCAAATTTGCATTTGCTTTAAGCATTGCTTTTACCTAAGCTTAACTGTATAATGCTCCTAGACAAAAAAAAGTGACAAATAAGCTAGGAATTTCATTACAAATGTCTCATTTCATTCCTATAATCTGAGCAAATAAAGGCTTTTTGGGTGAGGGGAAGTGTTCAAAAAAAACAATCAGAAACTCTCAATTCACTTAAAACATACCTCTCTAGCAGTGCTAGGTTACATGACACTTCCGTTTCAAAAAGTTTAGCTGATGATAAAAATTTCTGCCCTCATATTTTTTATCCTCTACAATTTTGAATATGCATAAGCAAGGAAAAAGTGTTAAAAATACACTCTGCAACATTAACTCAAGTAACTGAGAAACTGGCAGCACAACAAAAGCTCCAGTTGACAGAAACTTAAAACCACAAACCAAAGAGGTCCTGCCTGGACTAGCGGCTAACAAGACCTCTTACTCATGTAGTTTACTGACATATTACCAACCCAAAATCTAATGCTAGATGATCACATTTGAGCACCAGTATTCCTTCTCCTGCTACCTTTACATCTTTTCTACATGGGACATACAGAAAAAGTTCCTCATTGGAAAGGAGGGTCGTCAAGCAGCTCTTTCATCTTACACTAAATGATCTTAAAGCATTGAGGCTTAATTTATAGTATAAGCAACTAAAACGACATGCACATTACTCAATGTCATGTTAAAATAACACTCAATTCTTTCATCTCTGGCACATGAGGCAAAAAATAACCATTTCAGAGGGAAGCTGACAAGCCTGTGCATGAATCCCACTTCAAGCAAGGGTTCAAGATTTTGTTTCATTCTTACAAATGAAGCTTTTAAGTTAAATTCCTCATTTGAGCATTATGTTAGCTAGCAGTACCAGAAACCCAGGTACAATGTCACACCTCTGGACGCAAGAGTACCAGTGCAAGGCAGTTCTTGTACCACTGGCTGTAGCCATTTGTTCCCATTCCCATAGCAACAGCTGTTTGCAGATGGTAGACCAGAACACTAAATTATTCCATGTTAAAAATAGCCATGTAAAGTGAAGAAGCAGAGTGATACTCCTTAAGCTTGCACAGCCACAAAAGGTGGAGGGGGGGGGGGAAGTGGCTGAAACCTAATACATATTTTCTAATTGCCTAGTCATTAGTACAGCACATAAAGCTAATGCAGTGTGCTACACAGGCAAGAACGGAATTTTATTCTTACATCACCTTTCCTGGTGTAAGAAAATAATGAAGAAATGGTTTCCTATGACAGAAGTAGAAGCCTCTACTTTTCTAGTTCTTTCTACATACATGTGGGATGTATAACAGTTCTCAAGAACACAGCCACAGCTTGCCTTTGATTTGAAATGCACTACTGACACTGTACAGTCTGTGTATAAACTACTGTAGAAATTCTGCAATTAACTTTATTCCTTAAAATGGCTTATTTACGGCAGGTCTGTTGTAAGTAAAACGTAAACATTGCTAAAGAAAACCAAACATACATTCCTTAAAGCAGGAATCCTGCCCTTCCACTACTCAAGTTCTTGCTTTGCAAAGCATTTGCACAGTAAATCAAATCAGGAACCAGCTATGCCTGAGAACAGACAGCTGTTAGCACACTAGAGAAAAGAATTGAAGAGACAGGACTGCTTCTTTTGACAAGTAACAGCTTACAGTATCTGCTATAACACGTAAGACTGCTGATCAGTCTGCACCCTCTGCTCAAACAGATGCAAATGGACTCAGGTCTCAACCACTGAAAACCAATGAACGATGCATAAAATAGATCAAGTTGATACTCAGCACAAACGCACTCACTAAGTGTGGACAGAACTTCTTACAAAATAGTGACAGAAGCTGGATTTTGCCCAGAAACACAAGTATAGAAAGACACACTTGCATAACAGTTGCACAGCAAGTTCATTCATCATCTGATGTGCTACATAAAGACATTTGGAAATTGTACAAGATAATGTAATTAAGATTAAAATACCTAGCATGCTAAGAAGCAGTCACCTCACAAGCTTGTATTTCCTATTCCACTGTAGATATAGAGGACAAGATCCAAGCTGGGAATGTTCAGCTTATTTTTCAGTGCAGCTTTTGGTTACAGAATTTCATTTTTCTAAGGGGAAAAAAATCAAGCTATGTGCCATAAAATAACATTGTGCCTGCCCTTAACCAGACCACACACTACACTCAGTGAGGCTAGAGCTCCCATGGAGCACTGTCTCATTCAGCAAGGACATAACAGATTCATACAATGACCCCTTGATTCCAAAAGCACTTGCCAAGATGGAAAATTTCACTCAAGTTACACACAGCAAATATCATGAAGTTTGAGAGGATATATATATATGCCCACATGCAAAAGAAGAGATGCAGCACACATGCCTGAGAGTCACAGTAGGAATGGGGGCTGTGCAACTACTGCTGTCCTTCAGTCACACATCATACTAATCCCATGCAGGTACTCCCTACTGTGTGTCCCCCCCCAGTCTCCTGCCTGAACACAGCCTCCATCCCAGCCCTGGGAAGACCCAGTTCAGTCAAGTCAGTATGAATTTCTATTCCACGCCACTACATAAACTAATTGGAGGACAATTTTCAAGGCATGTTGTGTGATTGTGGGCTTTTTTTTTTTTTTTTAATAATAAAAAACCCCCACACCATGGTTCTTCTAGAGTACTGAAAATTCTTCCACCTGTCCCATGCTCAAAAGCAGCAGATAATTGCTTTCTGCTGAAACAAAACATTCCACAAGGATCTGGATTATTAGCAGCTCAGAATGAAAGCCTGGCTGAAAAATATTAAATAACCTCTACTGCAGGAAACGTCACATTACATGTCCTCTACTGCAGGAAGTGTGACAGTAACATTCACATTTAGACTATTACTGCATTAAGAGCTTCAGTATCTTGTTTGAAAGTTCAGGGTTACTAGCCACAGCTTGAAAGCAAGATGTTTGCCCACAAAACAGAAGGCAGAGCAGGTGGAGCTGAGGGGTGATCTCCTGCTTCCACACTCACACCATGGGTACAGCAGCAGCCATCACCTCTCCTCAGCCCTACACACAGACCCAAGATGCTGCTCACAAGAAGATGACAGAGCAGTTACCACGCCTGTGTCCCATTATTTCAACAGTAAAGAAGAAATAGTGGGCGGCATCCAGCCCAGATGCTGCCAACTAGACTACACCACAAGAGATTGAGACACAAACTTTTACAATTACAATGCAGGCAAAAAAGCAGAGAACAACGTCAGTATTCAAATTTGTGTCAATGAACATTGAAGAGAGACAACGGTGAAGTTTCTGTTGTCTTAAACAAAATGAAAGTCTTGAAGAATAAACTTGCTTCTTTATCCAATAGAGGCCACATTCATTACTAGTGACCAACCCGAAACCCTAATTTAAGTTTCTAAATCTAGTTTTTGATAACTATAGCCTACTTAAGGGACTCCTTTTGAGACTAGTTAGACTCTAGTAAGCTATTAGTAGGCCATCTCATGAACTGACCCACATATATGAAATGCCCTTCTCTATTTTGTTATTGGGCATGTATTTTTATAGTCTATATACTTAACGCAAGGAACTTGCTGTAAACTGACGCCACACAGTATGTCTGCCTCAGGCATTCTTTTTTGTTGTTGTTTAAATTGGAGTTGCACCCCCTCAGTGGTCATGATTGCTGAACAAAGCTGTTTGCCTTCATTGGACAAGTTCTCAATGGACCGCGTGTCCACAGATCTGCTGGGAGCCTTGTGGCCGCAGAGCTGGAGCATGCGGCACCCACATTCCCAGCTGCTCCCTCCCTGATCCAATGCGGGTTGACAGGGAATGACTTCTGTTCCCTCTCAACCTGGAGAGGGACTGCTGTCCCGTGAATGACCTCTGCAACACGCCAGGCAGTCCCAGCAGGGAGGAGGGATGAAAGGAATATTGCTGGTGAGTTAAGCTGCTCAGTGATACTGGCTGCTTGCCACAGCTGGCTGCAAGACACCACCTTCCTCTGCCATGTCCTGAGTGGGAAGAAGGGGAAGTCTGAGCAGTACCATTAGAATAATATTCAACCAGCAAAGAGGCAGGAGATTCAGGGTAACTAAAACATGTACAGAAACACAGCCCTTTTTCTTTTCCTCCAAATAATGCTTTACAAATGAACAATACTTGTGTGACCTCAAAGGACAGCGCATTTCACAGCTCATTTAGCAGCCATCTCATACATGGTGACAGAGAAACCAGTTTTCACTACTAGCCTGAGAAGCCAGAATTTACCTGTTGGCCAAAATTGGCAAGTACAGGTTACTGGCATCTCAGAAGATCTGGAAAGCAGACACATCAAAATACAAGGTATATCGGTAGAACTTAAGTGTTGTGGATATAATTTCCACAAATTCACATACTATTGAACTGAAAGAGCTCCAACAACTTTCTTATTGTTAAAGGCTGCTGATTCTTTTATACTCCAAATAAATTTTTTATTATTAAATATAAAAGCCTAGACCGTATTTCATCTCTAAGTCTCCTGAAATCAGGATTTCACAAAGATTTGTTTTCTTACATTAACATGACAGGAACACGATTTAACTTTATGTATGCTATTTAGCAGGTTTTGAAACACTAAATTTTATATGAACAGTGGCTAAACTAGTACCAGCTAAAAATATCAGTAGAGGAATGTAAGCTATAAACCATGGCTCCTGCAATTACAGTGGAGCTTCAGTACAGCAGAGCAAGTTTAAATCTATGGCAAATTCTGGTAGAGCAACCTGGCTGGCTGCTCCAGCCTCCCCTACACACCCAACTAGCCTTTTAGTACTATTCCCATATTCTTGTGAAAGACCGGAGAAAACTGCTCTTTCCCACACTTGATCTTGAAAATATTCCAGCGAGTTTTCAAGCTATTTTACCACTCTCCAAAAGTCAGCGCAAGCAGACATCACAGCATCTTTTGCTTGGACACTTTAGTGAATGAAAGCTTTTTTTGGACCTCCTCTTCTGTTTAACTTCCCACATTCTCTACTCCTAGTTTGAGATCTGGTCCGGTACGGCAGAATAAGCATGACTGCTCCTTAAAAAACAAAAATGTCATGGAAGTGTGTCTCCTTCCCATCAAAACTGATTCCGCTCATAAGATTCCATTCCTGAAATCCTATAGCATGCTCCACACCAGATCATACTGCAGGGATAATCTTTTCACCTGCTGGAGGCAGCAGTCAACTCTTGAAAAGCAGAGAACAAAATCAAGAACACATGCATTGTCTCCATTTCCTTGCACAGAGCACAAACTTAAAGAGAATTTTAACAGGCCAATAAGAAGATTTTTCAGTGAGTCTCCCCTTTCATACTGTTTAAAAATCATGTCTATTTTAGGTCTTTGGTATTGTGATGGCTGTTTTGCCCAAGCATCTCATCTGCACTGAACTAATTCTGTACAAATATTCATGAGCATGTTTAACAAGTTTTAACAAATAGAGCAGGCATCTTGCCAGTCACAGCAGAATAGCAATGAAATCTAAACACAGACATTTCAGGAAAAGTTATTTGTTATTTCAGGAGAAAGTGGGAGGAGATATTTTTGTGTGCGGTTGGTGGGTTCTTTTGTGGGTTTTTTTGTTGTTGTTGTTTTGGGTTTTTGGTTTTTTGGGTTTTGTGTATTTCCCCCCCCACACACACACAATATTTCTGTAACACAGTAACTATTAATAAGGAAATATCCAACCTTAGCCAGACACACACACTTAAGGAAAATACATACACTGTAAGGTGCACAGCTGCACATTGTAACAAAGCATGATTTGCTGTTTGGCAAAGAATTTGTATTTAAGCATTTAGCACAGATCTTTAACTTTTTCTAAGTGGAGTGCTTTAAGGGTTTGGTTTTGTTTGTTTTAAATAACCTATTTTAATTCTGGATACTTTCATCCCTTTAGAGGTATACTCTGTTTCATGCCTCAAGGCAATACTAAGAATTTGAAAAGCAGAAAAAAAACCAGTGAAACTGAATCACATCCTCAATATTTTAAGTTTATTTTGCCTAAGTTTTAGAACAAAAAATTACCCACATGTCTTTAAAGTGAGAAAAAAAAATTATAAGATATGACTAGTTTTCCAAACCTGAGACAGCAAAGTAGTTTTTAGAAATGTCTAGAATGCAGAAACCGAGAAGTTTGCATACATGCACAGAAACTTAAATACTAGCTGTACTTACTTAACTTTGACAGCCAGGGATCTATCTCTCCACTGCTTTCTGTCACCTGCTAACAGTGTTCAGGTTGTCAGTCCTGGTACTATGAACACAGCAGTTTCCTTTGTTCCCAGAGAGAAATTAATCCTGAGCACCTTAAAACTGTCATTTAAACCAGGACACACACATCTTTCTTTCCATAATTTGCATGTATGTTTTGATTTAAATGACTATGTGGTAGGATACACATTACCTGAAATTATACCCCTTTTGGTGGGCCAAAAGTTGCCTAGAATCTTACCTATAAGCTTGCATTTTGTTTTCCTAAACCTAGAATCCTCTGAAATTCAACCAAAGGCCAGGAGTTTCGTAGGAGTGTCAAGGTTTGGGCCAGACTGGCCACCAAAACCAACAACAGATGCTCCCCTCCAGATGATTTGAGAACAACCACAGGTTACTTCATGATTTAATGGAAATTACATGACAAAGCAAGAGTTTACTAAACAGCAATATGCAAGCTTATGCTTAGTGTATTAATTTAATAATTCAATCAACAAGTTGCAAAGAAGTTAATCGTGTCAAAATAACTTTTATCCGTGGTAGTAATCTTTCATGCCTTACTTCATATGTGGAGTTACCTCAAGTTGATTGGAGAAAAACAGCGGAAAAGCCAGAAATCCTTTAAACAGTTTGTTTACCAGCAAGAAAGCACAACAGAGACAGAAAAGAAACAATGGTCATCTTTACCAAAAGCCTGCATAGAAAACTGCATGGTATCTTTCTATCTAAACTGATCCTCATCATCCAAGAAATAAGTACAAGTCATCTTAAACATAGTATGAGGAGGACTAGAGGGCTGCAACCCTTAAACCTTGTTCTAAGTTTCCCATACATTTGCAGAATTAATCCTTTTGTTTAGGAATGACAAATCCTCAGTACAATGACACCATTCTATATCAAGGACAAACGCAAGCAGAAAGTTACCTTTACAGCTGCTGTCACTGCAGCAGTTGCTGCCAAATTCAACCCTTGTCTTCCAAAATTCACCATGGTCTCATAGCCTCTTTCTTTGGCTTGTACGATGTAATCATCAATCTCCTAAGAGAAAAACATACTGAAGTTTTAGAGGGCTTTACATAAGAGTCACATTACTCCACAGGATTATTTTTCCATCAATAAAGGCAGGCAGAAGAAGTCTTCAAGAAAATATTTAATGGGACAATTACTCTTGTCTTTGTACACTGATGTTTCATTTACTTACACTCTCATTTAGAAAAGGATTATGTTTGGTCAAACAAGTTGTTAAAATAAAACACTTTCATGCAGCTCAGAAACATTGCAGCTACATAGCAAGCTCGTTACAGGGAGTAAGCTTAACTTGCCATAAAAAGGCTGCGCAAGAAATAACATGCTTAAGATGAAATCAGAGAGTTCCTTGAAAAGGTAGAGTCCTCTCACAAAGATCTTCTGAAGCCAGAGCTGTGACACAGGTTAAGTACCAGGGACAATACAGTCATGACATTTATCCCCAGCTGTGGTAAATGCCTGGAGCTGGAAATAAAGGCTTCAAGGTAGTTCACAACAGCCAGCAGACTACAAGGAAAAATCCCTTTAGCTTTTGAAGTTGCAAACTGTTTATAGTTCAACCTTAAGAAGGTCAAGATGACCTTACTGTTCATATCAGTGGCAATCATGTCAGCTACTTGTTTTGCCCCATAAAGGCCAAGCCTAACAGCGACCTTTATGAATACTATTTTCCGTACTGTGAGGTTTTTCAGTAGTAGTCTTCACACCTTTGCCAATTGCTGTTTCCACACATCCAAAAAGAATATTGTAAAAGAGCTAAGTAGATCCGTGGCCCTACTCAGCTAAAGCTAAATATCCTATAGTTGTTTTCTGTTTGGTCATTTTCTGTTGCAGACTGGTCTTCCCTTAAGCCTCACAAGGACATCTCTTCTCTTATCCTGTCAGTTTGCACACCAGAAAAGTCATCAATATCATTTGTCCTCAGAAGTTTTCTTACTAGGTTATGCTAGAAAAAAATGGAATATGAAAAGCTGTTGCTAAAACTGCACTCATGCTTCTGCACAGGGAGTACTGCACATATTCTTCCAGTAGAAAGTCAAACTGCATCACTTCTACCCCACTAGGCTCCTCAAAGTGCACTAAGTAGACCAGAGAACATCAAGCTATGTCATGTCAATAGAAAATAGCACATTGTCTGCTCATGCAAGTTAACCAGAAGCAGGCAGTCATATGCACTTGCCTGTGCCAGTCCAAGTTCACACTGCCTGGCAAACCAGTAACACATTGATCTGCTTTTATAGTGTATCTAGCAACAATATTTCCATATTAGGCATTAAAAATATGAGAAGTTATTTCTTACCCTTTCTTTAGAGGAAAGAAGTGGGTGGAGAAATTTTCTGTAGATTAAACTCGCCCCTCTAGTGTATGGGGAAAGGAGCCAAATAACAAAAGCTATCTTCAGTTCATAGTAAAGTGGAAACCTACAGAAAAGTTGAATATTGCATGAAACAACTGCAATAAGAAAATGCACAGTAATTAATCATCATGAAGAGAGCTCTTGAAAAACACAATTACATATGAGCATATGGGATTCTTCACATACAAGATGTTAGACAAAAATTAAATGAATTATAGACATATGCATTTATTTTTTGTTAATTGACTGTACTGTGGTTTAAGAAATGGAAACAATATACTTGCTTTGCATTATGCATTCCTGCACAGAGAAAAAAAAACAAAAGGCTACCTACAAACACAACTTCTTTGTAAAAGTTAAATCATTACAAACCAAAGAACATCAGAAACAAATACAGTTTCATCCAGGGTTCTTAAAAGGAGGCTCTTACCAAGAGACCGTTAGGTCAGTTATTGTTTCAGTAACTGTATAAAGAGCAAACACAATCCAATACATCATCCAGCGAACCTGAAAATTAAAACACCATCTTCAGTAAGAATTGTGATTTCATCTTTCACATGACACATGATACAGTATACAGTCAGTTCAGAGCTGTCAAAGCAAGATATTCAACATTATCTCCATCTGCATCAACGAGATTTCAAATTAAATTATATGAAGGTCCTTAGGGTTTTTTGTTCCTAAGTAGAACTAGTGGCAGCCACAAAAAGCTAAGTGAAATGGCTGAGTGACCACAATCACCACCTCACCTAGGCTGGCTTCACACGTCTGATTCTGCCTCTAAAAAGCTTTAGTGGCAAGAAAAAAAACCCTACAAAAAGCCAGTAGATTATCCTTAAGTATGAAATGCACTCCCAACTATAGCACTAATGGTTATTGTACTCATCCATACGTTTATACTGCCCACACAAAAATCAACATTAGTAAGTCAGGTAGCCTTTGCTTTCATTTCACAATATACATTCTTCAGCTAGACTTTGCAGTTACAGTTCTACATACGTTGTTCACATTATGGTATTAACACTGGGGCAAGAAAGGAAAAACATTTTCATGGAAATTTAATTCTATTCATATGCCAAGAAACACAAAGTTTTGTTAATAAAAGAGCTCATATATAAGCATCTAAATACTTCAGGGGTTTGGGGTTATAGATTTGCACTATACATCATTTTGAAATCAGACAATGCTCTTAAAGTACAAGCTTTGCTCCTAAGTACAAGTTCGTTTTCTAATAGTTAACCAAATCTCTCATTTACCTTGAACACCTGCTAAGATGTGGTTGTCAAATGATACCATCTTTCAGAATAAACATTATAAAATCAGTTTCATAGGTGTCTTCTCTGAAATTCTAATCACATTTGGCCACTGGTATTTCCAAAATAGGCCAGTACAAACCACCACTGGTTATTCATACTAACTGAACGCCCACATGTTCTTTAAATTTGAAGACAACCATTGATAGGAAAAAAAAAAAACCCAGAACAGTTTAAAGAAGTAAAGAAAAGAGAAGAAAAGCAACACCTGCAACCAGATGCAGTAACCTCATTTAACTTGTGATGATACAGCCTACCAACTCTTCTGGTATAGGCACAAAGCATTAAATACCATGTTTGTTAGACATTAGTTCAATCCTAAATTCATGGTACTCCCTTTTAAAAGGGGGAATATATATACACTTGCCTACAAAGGACATGGCTCAGTTTTAGTGTTCACTTTTAAAGCAATCTTCGTTTGAATTGGACTTAAGTACTCAAAACCTAATGCTACACTGCTGCCTATTTCATAGCTGTGCATTATTCTTTAAAACCACTTCCTCAGTCACAACTTGACACCCATTCATCTTAAATGCTTTTCTGCATTTCAGTTTGGAAAAGAAACTCAGTCATGTGATTACATTCTTCACTTCAGTCTCTCAGAGGATTTAGATATTTCAGGCTTGAATAAGCCAAGACAAACGTACACAACAGCTGAAGTCATCTCTGACAGGCCATGTGACATTCAGGCTGGTGACCCTTCCATGAACCAGAGTCAACACCTGGATAAAAATAAAATTAACACCCACTCTTGCCCCATCAACCTAAGGGTAATGGAATGCAGTTTTTAGGATACCATGCAGGACTGAATTTTTTCCCCAATATATTTTATCCAGGCTATTAATTCTTTAACTAACATCTATTTCTCCAATTAGGAACAACAGTGGGAGTGGAGTTTCTCTTAGGATGCTAGGAACAGTAAGAAATGCTCTGCAGAAGGTCACATGAGATCTGCCAGGACTCCTGCTGAAGTTTGGGCAAGGCTCCTCAAAAACACAAGTCTAATAACATTCTAGTACAGCTAATATGTTAAATGGTACCAAACTATCCTCAACAAATGAGCCCAAGTGACTTACAGTGCTTTTTATACCAGAACAAGAATATCCAGGAAAACCAGATCAGAATTGATACTGCCCACGAGACTATCACCTACTTAACATTTAAAGACGAAGTTAGAGAAGTGTTGATTGAGGTTTGCTTCCTTTGTTAAAAAGGAGATCACAGATTTGTTTTGTTGAGCTTTTTTCCTACAATCCAAGCATTAAACTCAACTTTGTTGTCTTTAGCTGAAGCACATCCTTTAAAGCCAGGATTTTGAAGCCATAATTTGAGAAGACTGGTCATTTAGACTAAATGATGTTTCAGATGCTTAGTACAAGCACCTTGTTATAACACCGTGAAAAAACTCCTCAAAGATTTTAGTCAACTCCATTAAACCAGATTATTAATAATAAATCAGTAATTAATAATTACAAGAGCAGATAAATCTCCTAAAAGGCACAGATCCTATTTTCTAGAACTAAAGTCCCTAAACGTGGCTTAGTCAAAAATTTTGCTGTTATAAAGCTCTTGCAATCCAGCACACAAAAATAGATGGCTCCTGAGCCCTGCAACCCCTGAAAAGAAGTTGCACTTGGGCCACGACAGGACCGGCAGCAGAGCTGTGCCATCTGGAAGACTGTACTTGAAAGTACAGCCTCTCTGTGAAAGGAAATGATCAAGCCATAGATCATCCCTAAGATCTATTCAGACACTCAACCCAACTGGCAATGGAGTGGTAATTCACTGAATGAATCAAATGTCATTCCCTGCCCAGGAAAAAGTCCCTGTGATGGGTCTCGTTCATTTCAGCCCCATGAACATTTTGCCTGAAACTGCAAGTTCAGGGTCTGCTCAGGGAACTGAAAAGCAGCATCTTCACACTAAATGAAAATACACAGTTGGAAAATATGGTTCCAGGGCCTACTACAGGTCTTGTGTACATGACAAGCATCTCTAAAAAAGGATGCCCAAGAAAGGTAATTTATAGCTAACTGAACAACTGAGATAAGAGGAAAAATCTCAGCATTCTACAAACATTACTTTTTCTAGAAAGCATACTGCAACAGGCAATAGCAACCTCTTGATTAAAGTGATTTCTTGTATTAGAGTATGAAACTGCTTTTGAGGGAACGGTGAGGAAAAGCGGATTATAAATTCTTTGCATTATATACTTTCCTGAGAGGGCAAAGTAAATATGAGAGACTAAGTTCTTCTATTTTTGATGGGTTTTCTTCTCCCCAAAGCATAGCTCTAGCAGGCACCAGCTCTATGTGCACAAATAAATCTAATCAGCCTGTGCACAGAAACTACAAGTATAAATACAATGTCCACTTTGGACCCTTGATAGAGTGATCAGACTAAATGTAAGACATACAAGGGGAGGAAACAACAGCTACTGCATTCTAATGCTACAAACGAGTACAAAGCAGAGACTTCACACATTCAGGCAGCAGCACTAGGTCACAGCTACAGCTGCTGAGTTTCAGTAGCTGATGGCACTGACTCCATCCTGAGTCAGGCAGCCAAGTTAAGAACAAGGTTCAGGGGAGAATATAGGTTAGTTGCTGAAATCAAGTTATGCTGCCTCGTGAAATACGGAAGTAACTCAGTGACCAAAGATCCTTGTGACTGCAACCGGGTAACATTCTTGTGGTAATCACCATTGCTCACACTGAAAAGTAAATAATTTAATAGATTAATTCTCAGCTGCAGTAACTACAGTAACTGTGTTTTCCTCCATGTTTACTCTTCTGTCTGTTCTGCTTCTCCCTCCCACATCGCCTTAAACAAATCTTTTTCTTCCCTGGTTGCATTTTTTTTCTCCTCTTTGAGGAGCAATAGATTAACCAGCATTATTCTTTTTCTCAGGTAGATTCTGAACCCCCCTGTTGAGTTTCATACAATAATGACAATTAAACTGTTGCTACTGTTCAAGCGGTCACTGAGAATCAGTTTGTCATTGCTTATACTACAACTGTTGGCAGAATTAGGATTTCTTTTTTCTGCTCCCCTGCCCAAAAATGCTCTTTGAGCACTTCACTGAAATGCAGCCAACACGTTAAGGTTTACGTTTAGAAGTCCTTCTAAAAATACTTGTATACAGCAGAGTGAGTTGAACACCTTTCAGCAAAGTCCGAGGAGTCTGAGAAACTTCAACTTTAGCTGTCCAAACAAAATCACAGGATTACCACTAGATTCACATGGCTGTTGTATCTAATATTAAGATAGTCAAACCAAGCTTTCATATGACGTATTGTACTGCATAATGAAAAATTCAGTTTTATGTCAGGAGAGGCATTTAATTCAGCACTTAAAAGGAATGTAACTTACGTATT
Source organism: Nycticryphes semicollaris (assembly GCA_013400055.1). Lineage (NCBI taxonomy): Eukaryota > Metazoa > Chordata > Aves > Charadriiformes > Rostratulidae > Nycticryphes > Nycticryphes semicollaris. The sequence continues at coordinate 514,023 of VXBJ01002854.1, read as the reverse complement.
CCTTCACATTTTTTGTCTTCACAGCTTTGTATGAATAATATGCAGGATACAGCATCCCAAACACCAGCCTATTGGAAAATAAAAAGAGCTTTCAGAACCTGTTGTACCTGTTATGATATGACAAAACAGTGACAGTACATCATTAGAACCATGCAACAAAATTAATTAAAAAAAATCCCATTCTCTGGCTTGGGAAAAAGAAATCACAATGTTATAGGTTGGTTGGAGGAAGTTTAGCAACACTTAAAAATAGAGCAACATAAACAGAAAAAGCTGTATGCCCTGAAGATAAACAGTTTCGTAAGACTAACAGATAATGTAAGTCTAGTAGCTCCTCTGGTTCAGCTACAAGCAAAACCAGTCCTGCAGTCTGTCCATACCCAAAGACCATTTCCGTGTAGGTAGATCTATCACACTTTACCTACCAATTGTTGTTACAAACTCTTAAATCAGAATCATCTCCTTTTACCAGATTACCAAAAGATTCTTCAAAAGCAATTTTCAGACAAGAGTCACATAACTTCAGCTCCTTGTGGTACAACTCTGCAACAGCAACATATGGAAATGGAAGTAACTGGGAATTAATCCAGCTTTGCTCAGATGGCCAATTCCTCAAACAAGGTGGAGAGCAGGGTGAGAGGGTACTAAGCGATCCACACAGAGTGGGATCAGAAAAGAGATGTGTTCTAACAAAACTTTGTTACAACACAGTATTTTCTAGGAAGAATCTTGGCCACAGACTAGCCAAACAGTTCTTCATAACAAATTGTACAGCAGTAGTTGCCATCTCCTTGACAAATGTAAGAGCTCCATACTTCTATTTCACTCGCTTCTTACATTTCATGAAGTCAAGGAATTGCCTGTCCTTCATTCCAGCTAGCCTAAAGCAGCAATTATAGCTAAGTCTGGCTACATCTCTGTAGCATCACTTCCAACTTCCTCAGGATGGTTATGTGGGAGAAATTTACATTTGTTGGGATACCAAGGGATCTTCTGTGGAAGTTCAGAACTCTTAAGTCATTTAACTTTTCAGCTGAGTAAAAAAAAAAAAAAAAATATGCATCTTGCAAGGGTTATTTTGGTTTTAATGAGTCCACTTAGGACAGATCTGGCTTGTAAGATTTCAACTCAAATGGTTGAAATTTACCAAAGTAAACAGTTAACTAAAAATTTAAGATTTTATAGTCATGTCAGGTAGCTGTAAATAAGCTGTTTTCCTACAGAGCCATTGCAGATGACCGTATGACCCTATAAAGCTTTACTGTTAGACTCAGGAAAGAAAAGAATTCTAAGAACCTGTAGCCCACTTTACTACTGTTTTGATTTTTAAGTAACTACTCCAATAGCCTTCACATTCTCGCTGTTTCCAAAGACTACCAGAGAACTTTCCTACTATACAAGGCACCAATGTAAGCTTGAATTTAATCAGTTTGATATCCATCATCTTCCAAGAACTACTCTGATATGCAGGCAGAAGTCTTCTGCATGGTAGGAAGACAATTTAGAGTCCCGAAGTCATCTCCAACAGCGAGCAGATTGTACATAAGTAAATAAATACAGATTTGCTAACAGCAAAGATGAAACACTTTCTTTAACATCAGATACTGTTCTCCATCTTTAGTGCAAGACAAATGCAAGGTTACCTGTGGAAGGAAGCCTATTGCAGGGGCTACAGGATGTTGGCAGATATTAAGATGTAAATGTAACAAACAATGGGGAGAATAAAATTATGGAAACATAATTACAGAACCCTTCATGTTTGAAAGGGCCCTGTGAAGTCATGTAGTACAATCTCCTGCTCAAAGCAAGGTCAACATCGGATTTAGACCAGGCTACTTAAGGCTTCGGCCAGTCACATCTTCGAGATTTCCAAAAAAAGATTTCACACCCTCTCTGGGCAACCTGTTCCGGTGCTTAGTGAGCCTCCTAGAGCAAATTTTTAGTTGCATCCAGTCAGAACCAGAAGTTCAAAACCATACTTGGCTGAGTATGACAGCAAGAGAATGAACCTAACCTCCAAACAGTTACGTATGATTACTAACAAGCCCCCCTGCAAAACCTTCTCTTTTCTGGCTGAACAAGCCCAGTTCATTCAGACTGTCCTCACAAGTCACATTCTATGACTACTTTGGTGGCCTCCAGTGAACTTTCTCACGTAAATTAGCATCTTTCTTGCACTAAGAAGCCCAAACCCACACAGAGCCAAATGCATAAATCTCACACCTACATCTCCATCCTCTCCTGAACTTGCAGTAAGTATATATTTCCCTGATATTTTCATCATCATTTAATTCAAAAATTATAAAATTCAACTTAAGAAAAATCCTCAAACACTGAACCATATATTTTCTTACCTTTTAAGAACAAAGAAGGCTCTAAGAAAAATATTTGGTTTTCATTTGGGACAATAAAAAGAATTGCTACCTGTTTATAAGTGAGAGTCAGACCTAGCTCATCATGTATAGCTCGTCTAGGATACATTCACTTGCACAATACAAGACTAAACCTCAACAAAACCTCTGGGGCACCTTTGCAATCTTTGCATACATTGGGCCTTTACCCATACACAGGGTTGCTAATGGCCGACAGAAGCAGAGGTAAAGGATACTTCAAACAGGTCTCAACAAGATCCTCTGTAGTGGGAAGGGACAGTGCCTTGCAGATCTCTTAAAACAATATTGATTTGAAAAAGCTGAACTGGGGCACCACAGCAGTTTAAAACCTGGATCTGAATGCTCAGAATTCATGCTAAACTGGACTTAAGAGAAGATGAACCCTGAAGCTGTTTAATACATATAGGCTAAGCTGCCACACCACTGCAGCAGAGCTTGGCTACATTTTTCAGTTATTGAAATGCCTTTTGAATGAGTCCAGACTAGTTGAATTCCACTTCAGCATAATAAACTCTAGAAGCCTGTCCAATACAGCTCTACTATAATCCAAAGACCTTTAGTCTACAATCAAAAAAAGCCGAAAAAAATCCTGACGTTTACTCCCCAACTAGGAGAAAAGCCTGACAACACAAGTTAAAAACCTCACCTCACCCAAATAACAGGAAATCTGGAAACAGAAGGAACTTTAGACTGAAGACCCTTTATTTTTATTCATTTCTGTAGACAACAGCTCTGCCTCTCATTTTTGCCCCTGTGGAATACCCCATTATACCCCGTAACCAACCCTGCTCAGTAACCCATCAGCTCTAACAACTCTCGCTTTTCCTTGTTTTTCTGGCTGAAATAACCATTAAGTATCAGAAATAAGAGGAGCCTCCTTAATCCTAATAACACAACACAGACTTTTTAATGGCAGAAATTTATTTTTTCGAAGACAAGACAGAATCAAGTTCCTGAACATCGTAAGTGTTAACCAATTTTCAGACAGCTGTCTAATTATATACCAGCAGTTACTGTTCATCTGTGCACTTCTCCCAAATTTACAAAAAAAAAAAAAAAAGGCCAAATTTATTGAAATAGCTCCCAGCAGTAGCCTACACATATAAGTTCCTTGCTATGAAGCATACAAAACAGTTTGAATCTTTCACTTAACAGATTTTTGGTCTGTACTTCCCCACTCACCGTACCATCAAGTAGTGTCAATTCTATTTTTTTTTTTTTTTTTTAAAAAAAAGGGTTGTATTTTTAAATTTAAACAGCAATTTAGGCTCTGAATGTGTCCTCCTCTAAAATCTGGTATAATCAAGAATTGAGGTTTTTTTGAGAGCACTGCCTCAGAAACAATTGACCGTCAAGCAGAAAGCTATTCTAGTAACGATAAGATGATAGAAGTTCAACTAAAGATGACTGAGTTAAACAAGAACACTAGCATGAGACAAACACAATAAAGGTAGCTAGTTTCTCCTCATCTAGCAAATCTTTATATTACTCAATACTGGTCACATCAAGAGTCAGAAAAAAAATAAATCCCTATTTTAGTACTTTTTCCTTTAAAGAATCCTCGTGGAATTCACTTTTAAACCCAAAGATTAAGAAACTTTACACTGCAATGTATTATTACTTATTAGTGTTCAATACTGTTATAACATGGAGGCATTAGAAGAACTGCCACTTATCCCCAAAAAGTAGGCAGATAGGACTAAGAATGAACATCAGCACATTTAGCCAGTAACTGTAGAAACCAATACTGTGAACTTTCTATCTCCTTAGAGCCAGAGCTGACATTTTAAGTGTGTCATGATGCTGCTGCCAATTCTGGCATCACTACCTCCTTCACACCGACAAAGTCATCTAATCTTAGAGAAACCTACCAGGCAATTTAACAGCAGAAAAGCCAACTTATCATCAGTGAATGTAGCTGGAAGGTCAGCAAATTCACTTTTACCCTCCATCTGTGCATGATAGATTAGTATACAGGCAAAAGAGAGATTGCTGCAGCTGACTAAAGCAGAATCACATAGAACAGGAGCAGCAGGGAGCTTAGGCCCAATCAGTATTATTGACATAGATAGCTACAACAGCCGTGCATTTTCTAATTGTTCTCCTGTTTGCATCGATACTCTCAAAAAAATCTCAAAAGTTGTTAGCATCACCTACTGCTAGGCATAAGTGCTTCCCTCCTCTGGAATATCTACAATTAAACAACACACTTACTTCAAGAGTTATGCCAAATTATTCCAAGGCTTTACAATTTTAAAAGTTTAAGTGTTAGTTTTGAAAGTGCAGTTTGTATTTCACACCGGGTATCAGCAGACTGCACTAATGTAGCAGACAAAACCAAATCCAGATTCCAGATGGAAACAGATTTCAGCTGAGTGTGATGTCATGTACTTTATTTTACCAGTAGATCTACGGATAATCCCGCTTACCCATGCAATTTTACTGCCAGTTGTATGCTTAGCTATTTCAGCTTTCCAGCTGTACTCAGCAACTGATGCAGCACCCCTTTTTTGGCACAGCCGCTTCATCTACAGACATTCTGCTCATTTCAAGAGAGACATTTCTCCAGTTCACTGGAAAATTAAGATTGAAAGCCTTGAAATTGGAATAAAATAAGTATTTGTGTATCCATATAGCTGCTTTAAAACAAATATAACCTACTCTGTATTACCACATAATCTACAGTCTCATAGTCTAAATTGCTGTCAAGTGCACAATTACTCGAAAAATTCATTTCTGAAGCAAAGCAACTGAGTTTGCATGTGACTGATAACTGAAAAGTCAGTCACCTGTACACATATTGCACTGGCACCGGACATATTTAACCTGAAGAGTAAACAATTCTAAAGGTAATATTTTAAAAATTAAAAAAATACAAATGAAAGTGACCAAGTCGCTCAAAAATACTACTTGCACCCAGACTCCCAAAACACTACACCTTTAAATCAACAGTGTTCACACTGCCAAAGAATTGCCCGAAGCAAGGAATAGGGTATGGAACTTAGTACTTTTGTTCCTCTGAGACGCAGAAAGACAAGGGCTACAAGCCTTCCCTTATAGTAAAAGCCATTCAGGAAACTCGTTCAGTATGAGGTACTCTAGAGACAATGCCATTCGCTAAGCTCCCTTTCCTTAACAAGGTTGATAACAGAGATGACACCAATTTGTCCATCTACTGACAGGTTGAGATCTTGGCACAGACCGATACAGAGACCGGTATTCCTTAATGTGCGCATCTACAGTGAAAACCTACATCCTGAAGGATCACTTGGCAGCATTTGGCAGGTTGGAGAATAAAAGAACCCTCCCCAACTCCACAAAGCCATGGAAGGAAATATAAATACCTGATATATTGTGATACATACTTGTTGACCATGCCCAGTTCTCCTTCCTAATATTAGGCTTTTCCTGCTAGTTGCAATAGGAGCATCTTCCATTGCTGTCATATACGCACACAAGCTTTTCCAAGAGCTGGTCAGACACCATGGAAATACCTGCAGTAATGTAGATGACTCCCTGATGTATGTCTGGTATGAAAGCCTTAACTATACTGCACGATCTACACAGAAACTAGGCCTGATGTTTGCATTAATTTGCTTCTACATGAACTATAATTACTATTCCATGTTACAGTTATGGGCTTAATCTGAGCAGGATTTCTCTTGAAAGGGAAGTTTGCTAATGGAAATTAAATAGCAGAATGACGTCTGAAGAACAACACTCAAAGTCTTCAGCTGGCTGTTCTTGCCTTTAAAAAGGAAGGCATGGCCATACTCCTTAGCATCCAGTAAGGTTTCAATCAGCACACACTGGAAAAGAGTAAACATTTTTGCTTAGACTATACACTACTCATACTTTAAGTCACTCCCATAAAAGATAAGCAGTTTGCATTTACTTTTATTTTGGCTGTAAAGCTGTAAGTCTTACCAGTTATGCAGTAAGCTATAATTGCTATGCATCTCTGTGTAGTACCCTCAAATTCAAATTAAGGCATAAGGATTATTTGTAAAAATCCTATTCAGGGGGGAAAAAACCCTGCAATCAAACAGGAAAAAGTAAGATCCTCATGCCTGCCAACACTGCAAGGGTAACAACTGGGTAGTAAATTCTAGACTAAGCCAGTTACCTCCTAGCTTTTTACATGCCCAGACAAACACAAGCTCACCTTGGCATTTTTGTCCAGAGTGTTTTTGAAAGGCACTACTGAACAAAGTCTCTCTGCAGCACCTGACAGGATTTAGTCCCATTTTGCTACCAGACAGCATTCAGATACACAACACTAACCATAACAATCTACATTAAAAGACTACATATTCAAGAATACACTTGGACCAAAATGCTAGTCTGTTACAGGTACAGCAGAGCATGAGCGTAAGCTCCTCACACCAAACTGTATCCTACCTTTCCTTTCACCCCCTGCCTTGGGCGAGGATGAGGGGAAAAAACATAAATCCTACTAAGAGAACGTGTCTGCTAATAGTAGCAAACCTTAAACTCAGCAACTCCTTTAGCAGATTACAGTTCCCAAAAGGCAGGAATAGGAATATGATCAGAAACAGATCTGTTAAAACTCTTCATAGCATTCTTAAGTAGAGAATAACCCCAAATACCATAGGGGGGGTGAAGGAAAACGGTGATCTTAACAGTTGAAGAATACACCCAGAAGCACTGGCAGATCTGAATAAAGCACATTCTTGAGCAGAGCAAGGTGGCTATTAACCATCCAGCTTAGGAAGCTGAAATTCTCCAAAGCAACTACCAGATTCTTCCAAAGCAAAACACAAACAGAAGTAATGCAAATACTCCAGCAGTCAAAAGTCACCTTAAAGTTTTAAATGGAAAAGTGACCTCCCTGCCAATTCCACTAGAAAGTGGGACTTTCCTATACTAGCAACACTTATTTAAATAAGTCATAAACATAGCAATTACAAGCGGCTTGATAGGAGACAAGCCTTTCTTCCAATGCAAAGCTCCATTAAGTGTATGCTATGCACTCACGTTTATGGAACACTACTTTATTGACATCCCAAAATATGGGAACTGTTGCCAGATACTCTTCAAATTCTCTCAACACAAACAGCCCTGCCTGAACATTAGAAGAAGTCTAAAATGAGCACACCAAAAAAAATTGGAAAAAATTTTCATTTGTAAGGGATATTCTGTTCTGGAAACAGTGTGGAAGTACTCATGTACTCATGGGCAAGGTAGATCAGTAAGATTGATTGATTATTCACCAGGTTTCTCTCAAGAGAAAACAAGATTTAGATGCCAAGAGAACATTCAAACTTTTAACCCATTTTCTCTGCAGAGTTCAAAATGAGGATTTTTCCTTTCCTGTTGTTACCTGAGGCAAAATTCACCTATAAATGCATCCTCCCCAAAACTGCATTTTGTTTCCTTCTTATGCTCAAAAAGCACTGAAAGCATTAGTAACTTGTAGCATTTTCTATAGGTTGCCTGTTATTCTTTCAACTTGCTACTACAAGACCCTACATAACACAATACATATCAAAGAGATCTTAATTAACAATTAGCTTGATGCCTGAACACATTAGGTGTGCTACCTCCTGCAAAGAGTATTAACCTTTAATTTCCAACTCTCAGCCCACATACAGCTTGCCTATTAGGCTACTTGAGTTAGCCAGCAGTATACCCCAAAAAAGTCACTCGACTCCCACACCATGTGTGTCATAGCAGCCCTCTCTCAGGGGCCTGTCTCAGATTGGAACAAGGTACTGCTAAAAAGCAACTCCCGAAGCAAAATCCAAGCTATTCTCTCTAAGGAGTCAGGCTAGAGACTATTTGGCATGGACAAGCTGCATCAGTGTTCTAACACCGCAGCTTTCCCTGTCCTTCTCTTCTCAGCATAGACAGGGCATTACTGGTACACAAACCCCGTGAAACAACTCGCCTCTTGTTCACATGCAGATCACATACAGTGCTGAAACACTTGGGGATAAACTACTGCATATCTATCTTGCTAGACGAATCTATGCCTATGTCTGGAGACTGCATCCAACACTTGTGTCCAGGACCAAACAACTTTTTTGTGCTGCTGGATAGCCTAGGTATATTGTAACATAAGGGCATACGTCTGGAGAAACCATCACCATGTCATTAAAAAAAGAACAACACACCCAACAGCTCTCTGTCCTGTTCATAATATACAGTCACAAAGCCCAGCAAACCCAGTACTGCAGACTATTCCAAAAAGCTAGTACTAGAAAGCAAAGCAGAAAAAGTAGTAGGAACAGAAATGGTTATAAAACTCTTAATCACTTCTCTGCACACCTACCTATTCATCAGATAATTTTACCGCACGTGTTTGACCACTACTGTAACAGCATCCCAACTATCCCTGGACTATTTCCTGTTTACAGGCTTACTAAGCTCCACCACATGCACAGATAGTCAGCAGGTTTGCTCATAACTTCCAAGCACCCACACCAAGGAACTGAGACAAGTTCCATCTGTAACACTTCTATGTGACAAAGAACAAACACTGAAGGTGTACAGAGCGATCCTTATTAGAGAACTTAAAATCTTTCACCTGGCTCTTACCCCAAGCTCAAGAGCAGAATTTTACCCCTGCTGAAGAAGTATTACTTTCCAAATAAAACCTCAAATCAGTTACTTCCTTCCCTGGTTTCACCTATTGCTATGCCTGCTTACCACTGGAAGCAAAGTGTTTGTAGCCTCCCAGCAGCTACCTGCGCCATCAGGCAGGAGCTGAAGTGAACAGAGAGAACTAAGCCAACAATTAGGAATTACTGCATCTACTTCTCACACAGCTTTTCAAGGAGCCTGGCATGACTTGGTTCAAAGAAAAATAAATGTCTTCATACTGAACTGTGCTTTTCTTTTAATGATCAATAAGGACTTACAGCTGGATTAAAGATGTCAGTTAGAAAAGAACAATTGACTGATTATTTGTTATTTTTCTTGGGGTTTTTTCTTTTGTTGTTTGGTGGATCGTTGGGGTTTTTTAAAAAAAAATAAAAGTCAAACCAACTCTAGTTTCCAGTAGATATTTTTGATTTTTATTCAGACATGCAGGGACAGGCTTATTCCATGGAGGTGGTGATTAAGAACACAATTAAGGCTACAATAAAATTTTAAGTTTGAAGACAAAAGCTAATACTACCTACATGGATGTCACATAGCACACTATTTCAGGTGATTATTTTTTTTTTAAGTGTTTACATAATAATCGTGATTAACACACACACTTGTGAGCTTCCTTGTTTTTGAAAAAGTTCTTTACACTTACTAGTCTCAGAGGTTATACACATACAGTTCTCAGAAACAACAAGATGCTTTCAATTTAGGACAATTCTGATGGGCTTCTAAAAGACACCACTAATTTAATGTGGATGAAGTCCTAAACAAGATTAATGTGAACATTACAAATTAAGGAATGACGTGTTTAATTCTGTCATGATGTTTCAAGTTACATATGCATGTGATACTTTGTTTCTCAGCAATGATAAACTGAAGTGAAAAAAAAAAAGTTACCAGCTGTCTTATTTCCCTCTTTCTTCTCGTGGCTTTGTCTTGTGTCTTCAAAATCGTTTTGGACTCTCCTGCAATTTTTTAATTAGGTCTTAATCTCTTTATTAGCATATGAAGTCCTTTGCATCAAGGATACTGTAGAAGAATCCAGGAGAGACCCTGCAAACACCTTTTATTTCAATTTAACTGGTAGGCTGAAAAATTGTTCATGACAGTAACTTCAACTAACTCATGTGCCATCAGTGGCCGCTCCTTTTCAAAGGTTCCATTGCTCCATGCCAGAGTTTTTAAATAAGCAAAGCTAGATGGATGTTTGGAGAGCCAAAGCTAGCACAAAAGAATAAGGCATGCGGTATCATCTCAGTACTACCAAAGGCTGCACAGTTTTATACCATGGTTAACATTCTTGAAGTTTCAGTTCTTGGAGATCTCAAAGGCCCCAAATCCTGATGAAGTGACCAGGTAAGAATCAGATTTGCGTATGAAGATGATCTTTTATACAGTACAAAATTGGGTAACTCAAGAACAGCAATACTAACTAAGCGAAAGAAAGTTCTGCAGTAGATAGGAACAAACCTTACATTGGTCTGCTAGAGACTTTGGTGAATCTCACAAGTTAAAAATCCATAATCACAGAATTGCTTGCTGCTCTAAAAGTATCTTTTCTCAACATTTTTGAAGCACCATCAACATCAAAGTAACCAGCTAGAGGAAACTAACATCTAGAATAGGAGTGGTCCCAACTAAGAATTGCTTCTGCTTGTTCCAAGGAAAACCACATTTTATTTTTGAACCATTTTCTAAGCGAATGGCAAACCACATGGCATGTAACCATACATTCATCATATGGGTTGCCTTTTTTTTTTTTTTTAATGGAAGAAAGAACTCTCCAGCACTGCCACAGACCACAGTATATGGAATATTAAGCTAGCTGTCTACTTTTAGAGAGAAAAGTGAAGTTCGTAATCCAAAGGCCCAGAAAGGTCCTACTTAAAGCATTACACATCCTAGAAACCTAAGGGTGTTGTCACAGACCAGCCTCAAGGTGCTGCCTCTCCCAAGAAAATGCTACAAAAACACAAGAGTTCAAGCAAAGAAAAACAGACACAGAACACCAGCTCTTGAAGTAAAAATTAGCCTGTCCTCTCTCTTCCCCAGACAGATGGGGTTTTGGGGTGGTGGGTTTTTTTTGTTTTTGCTTTTGATCATCAGAAGGTCTTTACACCTCGATTTTTGCTTTGAGGTCGCTGATTTCCAAACAATTCCATTAATCTTATGGCCCAGAGAAGTATTTCTGAAGCCTCTTAGAGCATTCAAAAAACACCAAACTTCCCATTGTACACAGGAAAAGGCTGCTTCTATGAAATTTCTATTTGGCAGATACTGTTGAGTTAACATCTGGACTTGTCATTCCAAAGTATACGTGTTCCCTCAATTAGAATCAGTACTTACAGAACTCTGAATAAGCTGTTAGACACAAGAAATGACAACATGTGGAATCTCTACCAAACTTATTCATGTAGTTATATTAGTAACTAAATGTCAAAAGTAACATGTTAAAATATATCTTCATTCCCTCCTTTTTGAACCCTAATCATTTATTGATTTTTCTTTAGAGACTCATGCATTGAATAGTTTGAGTGGTAGCTTTTGTTCTTAAAAAATGCATACTAAGGTAATTAGCCAAAGGTTCATTTCTGAGAGTAGAATTCTGTTAACACAAATATGTTTGATTGGTAAAACAAACAGACTAAGAAACCAGAAGATACAGAGGGAGTAAACGTGCCTTTTCAGAAATGTCATTTGCTAAATGCCAATGAAAGGCAATTTGCCTGATTCACATTATCCTCTTTATACAAACGTAAATTCCATTTTGTCTCGAACAGTCAAGGTTAACTTTTATTAAAAAATACAACCCTACCAAAGTTCTGTACGCAGAACAGTAAAACCAACTCTGCTTATATTGCATCTATGGCAAACTAGTGACTGCTAAGTCACTTTATGTTTCCGTGGATGATGTCTTCCAAGTAAACTTTATGCTGAAAAATGTGAATAGGTCAGCTTCTTCTCTGGCTTCTAAAACAGTCCAATAGCAAATACACTTCAATCAAGTAACACTAGACATGCTTTTAGAAATAAGGGAAACAATGTGTTCTAGAGCAAAGTCCTAGACTGGGAAAAGACATTGGCAGACAAAAGTGAGTAAAGGCACAAAGCCAAAGCAATAACTTTTTCTTTTTTCTTTAAGATTACAGTTTAAGGTAATTGTTGCTACATTATCAAAACTAATTAAGATATCTCTAAAGCTCGTGACCATTTTCCTCACTCTTTTTTTCCATGGTTTTGACCAATGGGTTACAAAAGAAGGCGAGAGGAAGAAATAACAAAACTAGAGTGGTAGAAAGGCACAAGCACAAACTCTCTTCTGATTTTTCCCTTCAAGCAACAACAGCTTTATTAGCAAAAAGAAAGTAAAGCATTATGTCAGACTTCCCACTTCAGGAAAAATTCTGCTTTGTGAATATTGAACGCTGAGTTAAAGTCTTATGAAAGAAATTACACTTAGTTTTCAACATCAAATGCAAGTTCCAACCGTCTTCAGGATATGCGAGCAATATTTCAAAGATGATAAACTCAGGGAAAACATTCATTTAGTTAAACCCACTTCCATGTCAATGCTTGCAGACTAGCTATAAAACACAACAGAAACAGAAGTAACACCCTATTGTTTTGTCAGTGACAAACTGAACTCGAAAGTAACAGTGATAGCTGAGAAAAGGCTAAATACAGAGTTAGTCACTATGGAGTGTTTTATTCCCCCTGTCACGTCCAAAAGAATCTCATCAGATGGGCTACCCAGTGCCACCGAGACCAGTCACGCTTCAAGTCAATACTGGTCAGGAAAAAAGTCTGCAATAATCTTTCCTACCTAGACTCAGTACAGTTATTTAACATTTGAAAGATTCACACCAGAGAGATCATATTGTTTTCAGCTATAATACCTTCTCTAAAAACCAAGTACTTCCACATAATACCACTGCGTTTGAAATTCTAAAATTTAAAAATCAGAGTAAAAAGGATCAAAAAGGCTTAGATAAAATTCTTTCAACATGAAGCTCCAGAACAGGGGGTTTTGCAGACATGTTTTTACATACTTTTTTTATATTAAAAAAAAAAGTTTTTATCCAGTATTAAGACTATTGAGTCAAAGCAACCTTTTTTTTTTTAAAAAAAAAAATAATATATCAGAGTTTGGCTTGGGATCTTCTTCAGCCCTATATGAACTTATCAGGAGTTGGCTCCACATGCAAAATAATCAGGAAAGGCAAGCAGTTTTATCTAGGTTGCAGAAGTGCTCAAAAGCCTAAAATATGCTCGGTCAAAGCAGACATTGGTCTGTGAAACATGCAAGAGTGGAGGTTGTTTGTTTTAATTAGAAACATCCTTTTGTGCCAGACCAGGCAGTTCTTGGTATTTCTTTATCTACAACACATAGGACACAGATGTGGATTTCAGCACGTTTTGTAACAGAGTACATGCCAAGATCATTAAGTAAGAATGTCAGACTCCACAGTACGTCTCTACTTGTGCTCCATCTGTTTTGAGCAAGCTCTCGTCTGCCCGCCTGCCATAGGCGCTGAACGCTGGACGACGCATGCTCTGCGCCTACACAGTCCCATAAACAGGGGAGAGAAAAGAGCAGTTAGACTGCGGAGCAAACACCGATTTAAGGAAAGGAAAGGTGTGCCAGGCAGGCAGTGGGGACACTTATTTCTAACAAATGATCAGAGCTAGTCATTTTGCACTGCACTAACTTACAGAATAGGTATTACAAGTCAAGGTAAGCGAGCAGGGACTTTCTGCTGTACGTGTTAAGATTGCCTAAGTGAGAAGCACTCTAAGGATTTCATTACTCAGTTATGTAAATAATTTAAACTTTCACAAAGACAAGACAATACACTTAATCTCTAGACTTACATATGCTTACAAATTTGAACATATAAAATTTAAAACCATTTAAAAAATTTGACACCTTGTTTATTAGAAGAGCTGCACTGTTACTACTGGAACTAGTTTCACTAGACAAAAGAATAAGCAGCAACGTGCAAGTGAAGAATGTTGGTTCAGAGCGTGCTTTAACCAGTCTGGTAATACACTGTTGCTAAAAACAATGCTCATTTTGTCCTGCAACTTTTCATTCTCAACACACCACTTACCTAGCAACTACAGAAGAGCAGCACTTACTGGTACAGTTCACCCTAACTAACAAAAAAAAAGTAACCTCTTTCAAGCATGTTAGTTTGCATTTTGGTTGACAGAACAACCAGATTGGGCCTGTGGCCACACAACCTTTGGCCTGTGGAAGGCAGAGAATAAGAGCCTGTTACCACACCCAGCAACAGGCCAGTGAGATGTGTTTAAAGCACAGCAATAAGCCCCAAGGATAACTGATACACAGTGACTGAATCTTTGCAGTTCTGTGGCCAGACAGACGTTTCGGCACATCTCCACATCTCAGTCACTCACATGATGACAGCAACTCATTTTTCCCCACAGGTGCAGCAGCAGTTTATAGGCCTGGAAACTGGAAAAATACCAGAAGGCATTCAGCATCCAACAGCACTCAATATCCTTAATACTTCAGCTGAAACCATCCTGCCAAGAGAAGAAAAGGCTCCTAACACTTGAACAAACTCTCCTACAAATGGCCCTTCTGACTTGAAGATTAGCTGTTCCTTCCCCACAGCATGTGGTGGTATCTTTACTTAATTCCATCTGAATTATGATTGTTTCAAGACAACATATTTGACAGCACATTGATTAGCAAACAGGAAGATAAATATTTTTCCACTTACTGCTTTGAATTAAAAAACTGTATTTCAAGAGCAAGACACAAACCAGGTTTGCAAACAAAGCATACACTGGCACATAAAATATCACCACTACACTAAGCCAGATATTCCTGATGACAATCCAATCAATATGCTATAATAGTAAGCTATGGCTTCAACCACCCATTCTCAGATGTCTAGTAATTCCAGGGGTAGCTGGACATTTGGAAACGTTGAAGAACAACATAAGTATTAAAAAGAGCATAAGAGAACATCTTGGAAACCACAACAAAATAAAAAGCTCCAATCTGTAAAGTAGCAAAAGCCAAAAGGTACTAATACTACTACCTACCTTCAAGGTCATCCCCTGTGTGCCTCAGACTTTGTCAAGCTTAATGTAGTTAAAATCTAACATCAGAAACAGGGAATGCTTTCTCACTCTTACTTGTACATTTTTTGCTCCTTGCAAGGCTCAACAATGGGTGTTGGGAAGGCAGTAATTATACCTACAGACAGAAAAGTAACAACCAACACCCAAGATAAATATATCCTCCTGTGGGCTGCTACAACTCCCTTCCAACAGTAGTGACTGCTGACCAACTACACTGAAAACAAAACTTGTACTTAAACATGATGGCAGAGAGTGTCACAAAGCAACACAGATGGGGGAACTTTCATTTTTAAGTGAGGAGGGGAAAAGAAAGTTAACAGATTACAGCAGACAGTCTGCTTTAACAGATTGCAAGAACAAAATGGCCATCTACTTTGTATTTAGGATGCTTCACATCTTTGCTTGGCACAAGAGGATAGTCTGATCTCATCCATACCAGGCTGTGACTGACAAGTACTCAGCGTGTTTACTATTAAATACTGTCTCAGCAACTGATGTGTACACAATTGCTCAGAGCTTACAAATGAGAAGAATGAGCAATCAAAGCAGACTAAAAGTCAGGAACAGGCTCTATTAGAAATTAATAAGACGGGCAGCCACAAATTTAAAAAGCTATTCCCACCATTAAAGACTAAGAATGTGACAAGGTGTACCACTTGCAGAAGTTTTCTGAGACTCTGAAAGAAATTAGTATCTTTCTGCTGGTTTTGGAAGTGGAAAAAGAAAAAAAAATCCTGCAGGAATTACTCTGAACACTGTTGCAATGGCCACTGTGTTTCAGAATTAATAACAACCTGCACTTACTACAACAGCACTCCAGAGACATAAAACTTTAAAATGAAAGGATGTTTTGATTATGTGCTTCAAGTCTGCTTCTCGACAGAAAGATGACACGCAATTAGTACAAGGTATTTCACATATTGAGAGACCTAAGTATAATAGCATTTGTAAAGCAAAGGGAAAAGATTCCATTAAAATTAGGTTTTGCCAAAGATTATTACGTAGAACAGTAAATTTGAACCACTCCCTGTTTCCTATGCATGACTCTTTGAGACAATTCACATGCAATTAAGAATTATAATTCTTTACTAGCTCCATTCCCTAACTCCTTAAAGCTTTAACCAAGTTATTTCAGGAGAGTTGATTAACCCCAAATTGCAAACTCTCAAACTGAATCAGAAGTCAGTTTGCTTGGGACACACAAGTCAAAACAAGTCCTCCACGTCACAAGTCAGCAGAGGGCACTGTGACACACCTACCAATTAACATTTTGCTGCTCTTTTGGCCCTGAAAACCAGGAGGTCAGTCAGGAGAGGAGAAATCCACTGCGGCCAAAAAAACTGCTGCTCCTTCTAATCACCAGTCAAGACAACAGGTATTCGTGGTGGCTGCCCAAACACAACAACAGGGCTTCTTGGACCTGCTCCAGACAGCATATGATATCCATAGCTCTCATAGGCAACAGAAAGTCACCACACCAAAATTAAAACACTACACAAGAGAGAACATCAAGTCTTAGCAGCTACGTAGTGGTTAAAAATATTTCCATCTTTCTTACGGTGTTTAAGGAAAAGGTAGTACACACCTTCCAAACTCATGACACAAAAATCAGAGCAACAAAGCCAAAGGAACAGGTATGTCTGGAAAGAGACCAGGAAGGAAAACAGATCAAATATCTTTTGAAGATAACATAATGGACACTGAGAAAAGACGACAAGGATAGTCTCAAGACCATTGAAATGAAGATCTCCTATGTCACACCACATCTACTTTTATGCTACTTCCCACCTTCCTTTTCCACGTGAATTTTACTCTATTAAGCCTGAGTTAAACGACAGTCTCAAAGTTGTCTGAGTTCTAATTGAACATTTCTCCCTTCCTGCGAAGCTGAACACTGGCAATCTAGTTAAGTTCCACACCTAAGAAACAAGGACACAAGAAGGTGGAGGGGACTTCTAAATAATATTAGGGACTCCCTTTTTAGAAAAATAATTAGGGCACACAAATGAGTGTCCAGTAGCAACCTGAAAACCTAACTACACAGAACTGTATGATATATTATCCTTTATTCCTTCTTGCAATAAATCTGTGGATAGCAATAGCTATTTTCTCCATTCCCTGTGCTACTGGTTAGGCCCACAGAGGACTTAATCCTCAAAATACCAATATAATCCTTAGCAATTCATTTCACAGAAAAAAACAACTAACTTCACAAGAATCTGGTCATTACAAATTGAGGTGCTTGGCATCATTGATATCACCCTTACAACCAACACAGTGTGAATTGTTAAAATATAAGTTCTCTGGTTGGTGTCTTCACATAAAGTAGAAACAGGTTCAGCTACGTTTGATATACAGGAAGCAGGTGTACATCTCCTCCCTCTAGTGCTGTGTATTGCCCACGTGAAGACCACATTGCTAGAATGCACAAACCAAAACTCTTCCTACAGTCTCTCTCTTCCAAACCAATGTTGTCCTTGGTGAATCCTGGAACGCAATGCTCTACTTTGCAAGTTTTGATTATTTGCCAAGTCTCAGGGGGGCAGGACTGCTACTTATCTAGGTGACCAGACTGCAGAAAGAAAACATACGCGACAGTATGAGAAGGCTTCCTACAACAAATGAATTTTCCAGATGAAATTACACCATACAGCTTAAGGGGGATGTTTGTCACCAACAGAACAGGGAAATTCTATTATGCCCTTTAGGCCACACTCTCCTGCTACGTATTTTGCACTAATTCGAATGTTTGTTGGACTGCTTTGTAAGCAGGTTTATTCCATTTGCCCAGCAAAGTCACACACAGCAAATCTCAGCTTGAGTGACCCAATAAGCACCGAGATCCCCACAGACACAGAGCGACTCAGCAAGGAGCACGAGGAAGAGTCAGTTGCTCAAATATTACTCAACGTTTATTAGGGCATATTATTCAAATTAACAAAATATCCCACCAGTTTCATGAAGAAATAGCACAACACCTTAAAGAAGAGACCAGAAGTTGCACTGGAGTTGATTCTTTCTCAAACAGAACTTGGGACAATGCACAAGATGATACTTTTCACCTAAGAAAGTTTGCCCCTTTAGGTGATACAATTTCAACTTCACAAAGACACACAATACACTGTCAGTCTCTCTTCATCAGCTGATGACTTGTACTCACCACAGATCCCCATTTTGCACTCACAAGCCCTCCCCTAGCCCCTTCAGCTCTGCTGAGAAGAAAACAGTTACTAAACAGACCTTATAGGTTAAATGGGCTCAGTTTACATGCAACGGATACAATTTACGTGTGACAAGCACCAGCAGCCTGAGCTTCTTGACCCTGCAGCCCGAGGAAACCGGCACTTAGAGCGGGAGAGGCACCGTGGGACCAGGGGAGACAAATCAGTGCTCAGAAGTCCGGTGCCGGTTTGGCGGTGGCTTCCGAGAGCACAACGACTCCCCCGAGGCACCCAGCAGCCCACCTGCTGCCAGACCAGTGTGTCACCCCGGTCAGAGCCGCCACTCCCGCTACCTCACCCCTTTCAAGGCGCAGGGTAGGGTGGAGGAAGCGCGCTCTGGAGTGATTAAATTCCCAAAAGCAGAGTACTTTGCCTGAACACAGCACTGTCAAGCCATCGGTTGATGCAGCACGGCGGCACTTCACTCCAGACGACCGCCCTCCTCACCGCTCCGCCAGCCCCCGCTGCACCGTGGGAAACCGCCTCCCGCCCCACCTGGCCCCCCAGGCCGTACCGGAGCGGCAAGGCCGGCCGCCCTACCGCCCGGGGCCCTACGGCGACTCAACGGCCGCGCAGCTGAGAGGGACGGGAAACACGGAGCGAAGAGGCGCCGCCGCCCCCGACCCAGCCCCACGGGGGAAAACCCCACCACCGCCCACGCCCCGAGCGACCAGCCGCTTCCCCTGTCGCCCCCTCGTCGGGCTGGCTCTACCCGCTCCCCCCAGGCCCGGCACTCACACAACGACCCGCGAAATCATCCAGGAGACCATCACGGCGGCCGTGGGAGCGCGTCCCCTCAGCCAGTCCGGCCCGAGTGGCCCCACCCCCGCTCCCGCCCCATTGGCTGGGCGGCTGCGCGCATGCGCCCTGGCTTCCGCGCGGGCTCGGGCGCGGCGGGGTCCTCTGCGGGGAGGGGGTGGCATGGCGGCCTGAGGGTGTGAGGCCTGGCAAGGCGCGGGTTTCACACATTCAGGTCTGTACTCGGCATTGTTGAGGCCCCACCTCGAACTCTTGCGTTCAGTATTGGGCTTCTCACTACAAGAAATAAATTGCGGTGCTGGAGTGGGTTCAGAGAAGGGCAACAAAGCTGGTGAGGGGGCCTGGAGCACAAGTCTTCTGAGGAGCGGCTGAGGGAGCTGGGATTGTTCAGCCTAGAGAACAGGAGGCTGAAGGGAGACCTTATTGCGCTCTACAACTACCTGACAGGAGGTTGTAGCGAGGTGGGGGTCAGTCTCTTCTCCCAAATCACAAGTACTAAGACAAGAGGAAATGGTGTCAAGTCGCACCAGGTGAGGTTTAGATTGGATATTAGTGAAAATTTTTACACTGAAAGGGTAACCATTGGAGAATGGTGTGTACACATAAAACAACAGTATTTGGCTTCGTCTTTTCTCAGAAGAGGAGGTTGTAGAAAATGATGCTGATGTGATCGCTGGAAACAACCAACTTTACTCTTCTGATACCAACAAACATAACAGAGTGATAAATGAAGCAATAGACACCGATGCTACCGAATGTGCCACTCAGCAGTCAAGGTAGAGAAAGAGAAGGATATTTTTTTCAGCATTGCTCTTGCTGACTCTCATGGTGAATGACATGGCAAGGTCATCATAATTTGCAGCAGAAATTAATTCTTCAACAGGTCTTTAAGTGGACATAATGCATAGTTTTTCTACCATACAGCAAGAAGAAATGGCCTAAACTTCATAAGCTGTTGTTTTACTCATATGAGAGGGGCTATGTGAGGGCAGAATGGTTTCTGTTCCGCAGGCAAGCACCAGATTTCCTCCTCTACTTGAGCCAGTAAAACCCTGTCACACACATCTTCACTCCCTGCAGCCTTCAAACACAACATGTGCAGTCAAAAGGCTGGGAGTGACTTGGGAAAGACAGAACAGGCTAAATAAACAAGCACAGAACATTTCAACAATGGGAGTGTTTGAAAACTGTCACTATAGTTTTATACTGTGAAATTTGAAGCTTGAAATGGGAAAGTATTCAATAACGCAAAAACAAAGTTTATTTTTACTGTACGTAGGTTTGGGTCTTGAAAATAATTACATTGGCCATCTTGGGTCTCTCCTTACCTTGACCTCTGCAGGGGGTAACTGATGCAGAAAGATGTAGAGAGGAATTTGTTTGTGGGCAATTTAGAGCACATTTTTTGAAACAAGCCTAACCTGAATGCATTCTTCATTGCATTCAATGAAAGGAGAAATTGGAACCACTACTTATATGCGCCTTAAATAACAAACCTCTCCAGTGGTAGACTGTACAAAACAAGCGTGCACAGCAAAGCATTTGAAATATAAATTACATGGGAGAGATTACATTTTAGACTCCAGTTCTGTAAACGCTTACACAGATACAGATCCTGCTGCTGCATAACACTCGGCTGAAGTTTGTAGCATTCCAGTCCATCTAGAGCAAACTGCAAGATGAGAGCTCTAGTTTATAGCATATTGTCCTGGTTAAATCCTGTATAAATAAGTATACAATAGATTTCTTTACTGCAAGCAATTGTGTGTTGATACTATTTCAGAGAACCATTCCAGGAAAAGACCGATACTCTCTTTTACTGTCTAAGGTAGCGTATACATTAAGCCCGTAGTTGCATGTTTTATTTCATATGGAGTATGCTTAAGAGAAAAACCACTCTTTATTTTGTATAAAGACATTTATTTTGCTTGCATTTGTTGCCATGGCAATACTGTCTCTGGTGGAAAGCTAAATTTACATTTAAAGAGGCATTTTTTAAAAGGTAAAGGCAGATGGCTCCTAAGAGTAATTTATCTTGCTAAGAAGATTATGGTTTATTTCATAGAATGTTTTGAGACTTAATTCTGTTCAACAAGCTGGGTGGTGTTTGCTGGGCCTCCAGCAGACAGGCACGAGGGTGCCACATGGACTTCCCTGTATTCCAGTTCACACAGAATGATAATCCACACTCCTGCATGGCAGAAACACAGGGAGCGGCACAGCAATTAATTCCATGCTGTGTACTTATTCAAACCTGGAGTGTCTTACTCATATGTCTGCCTATTTTTACATAAGGAAGAGAGTTATGGCTATCTCATTATAGGATATTTTTAAGCCCCCCACAAAAGCCACTTAATATAGTTGAAAGTTGCTTTAAATAGTTTTAACAGTGTTTAGAAAATTACTTGTAAACATCACCCACCCTCAATTTTCTTTGAACTTCTTTGGTATAATATAATGTGTGTATGCAGACATTAATGTTTAACTTTCACCTCCTTTACAAGTAAACACATATTTTTCCTACTTTGCAGCTGTGAAAACAGCAACTGAGCTAGGTAGTTTCTGGCAGAGCTTTTGCTGCTGACTGTGAGATTCAGTTTGCTGTACAAGGAGGATGAGCTCCCCAATGACAGCAGTATTTTCAATCAGCTCCCAAAAATGCATATATGTTAATAGTGGTTCTCTGGGTTTTTCTTAACTTAGCTTTTTTATACTGATATATTCTAAATGAGTGTCAAACATAGAACAACTTGAAAAAAATGACAGAATGGGTGAAGATGGTTATTTCTTAGAATACTCCAAGCTGGTGTGATTCCCATAACTGGTTGTTAATGAATAAGGTTGAAATTTATGATTTGTGCTACCTTCAGATATTTAACTCTTTGCATATCTTTCCTATGCATGAAGCGATAGCAAAGGTAGGCTCTGATTACCAGGCAAACAGCCCAGTAGTCTTACAGCCTTAGTGAGATTTCTTCTGAGAATGGTTGTTGGGCAGTACTGTGGGCATCTTATGAAATCAAAGCAGCGGAAGATTTTGTACCAAAATTCTGGACATGGCCCTCCTTGCTCACAAGTGTTCCAACCTCCCAGTGCAGCATCTTGCTGGGGAACATGACAAAGCTAGTTGGTGTCTAACATTGCTGTATCTTAAGTGATTTATACGAAACAGAGAGTATATGAGGAGGTCAGAAGTTTTTGTTTGTTTGTTTGTTTTCAGAAATATGTTTATGTGACATTTATTAACATTCCAAATTAGGAACACGAAGCATTCCAATTAATGAAAAAAGAGAAATGTTTATAACCGGTATTTCTGCTTCAAAAAAGAATCTGGGAGATTTAGCCACCGTTGTTCTCACAGTTCTGTTACACACAGTATGATGTTCCTTTTAAAGCTCTTGCTTCGATATTAATGAACACAATTCTTAGCTTTTGACTTACTTCTTTCCATCTTGTTAGCAGGTATACCTACAAAGACAAAGCCTGAAAACTCACACCACAACACACTGTTAAATTCATGGTTTGTGGGGGTTCCTTCAAGCTAGTTTCCTGACTTTTGGAGCCCTAACAGTTTCAGTTAGTGTGAATTTTAAGCAATACAGAATTTGGAGTTTAAAGAGGCATCTAACTAGGGTTGTAGGTGACTGAGCAACGTAGTAGAAGGAAAGGTCCTTGCAAGTCGAGAAGTCAGCAAATGCAAGAACAGGCCTAGACTATTTTTTTCCAAGGGTACAAAAGAATGATGCCTAGCAGTCTTAATTCCGTGTGCTAAAGGTAAGGGAAAGCAGATCAGGCCAAACCAGAGCACTGAAAGAAATCTGGAACAGCCCTCCTGTCAGTATAAAGCCAAAGCGTTTTCATCACTCCAGTACTAGCCTGCTTTGAGTGCATCATAAGAGAATATAACTAGGCAATTCAAGCACAATCTGATTAATCTGATTAAAAGTATGTATATTAAAAAGGTACTCTGCTTACTCTTTTTTTTTAAAGAAAATTCACCATGTTGAGAAAAATCTTATCACGCAACTGTTGATGGGTTGTATCAGTTCTTGAAGACTGGTTGCAATGGGTTAAGTGGTGCTGGCTTCTTGTTTCTTTGCAGCAACATAAGAGCAACCCTTAGGATTTTTTTCTTAAGGGAAACGTGATCTAAAGAGGAAGGGAAAAGTTCAGAAGAGCTCCATCTGAGACTTGTTCTCCTGGCAGCCGTCCTGTGTCCATCCTACCTTATTGCTTCCATTTGGAGTGGAAGATGTATGAGATACAGCCCCACGTGGGCAGGCAGCAGCAATAGAGGAGCTAATTTCCAGGCTATCAGGAGTACCTGAGAGACTCTCCCTAAGCAGCAGTGTCATATCTATCACTCCCCAGTTTCTGTACTGATAAGCTATATATAGAAAGGTTTTTGGCATGTATTATACGTGGACCTGCAAACGTTACTCTGTAGATAAGTGTAACCACATCACCAGCGTGTATATGCCAGTGAATCTGAATAGGGCAGTCCACTGGGCAGATTAGTATAGTTTATTTTTCTCCTCTTCCAAAGTAGAGTGACATGAAAGCTGTTAACTTGTTCAAAAGCCGCAGCTGAATGTTGTAGTAAATATATGCCTCTCCCATGCGAATAAACCCACTTTAAATGATGGGCTAATCATACTCTGGTATCTGATGATCCACCCTCGTGCTGGGTTCAGAAATCTGTATACAGAGACACAGACCAAAGCCATATTATTCCTTCCTGTCTGGGTAATATCATCTCAGCGATATCCCATCACTACTTGTGATGCATCACATTTAATAATTATAGCAATCTGTTGGAGTTTTGTTTTTTTTTTTTTTTAAATACACTTTCTGCTTTTGATGTTTCTGATCACTATGGAAAGCTTATGCTATTTTATAGTCTGCTGACTAAGCTCATATGCACACCAGCTGCATTTTATCAGGGAACAATGTTTGTCTTTTGAACTGGCTTATAGATTTTACTTAAAATGAAGAGGAGATATACATTCTTTGGCAACACTTAGAACCTTGTTCAGCACAATATCCATTTGCAGAAAGTCACAGCCTCCAGCTAAATAGTCCACCAGCCCATGGCCATCAGCCCAAGAAAGGCAGAAAAAAAAATAAATCTCAGAACCACAAAGGGCCACAAGTTTATCTGCTGCATAAAAAACCTGGGATCAGCCCATGCCATTTAGGCAAGCATTTTGTTCTACCTGTTGCTGAAGCCTTTCAGCAATAGAGATGGCACACCTTTTTAGGCTTTTTATTTACTAGTCCCTCATTATCCTACTAGGAAGCTTTTCCTATTATCAAAGTTAAGCTGAGTCAAGGGATATTCAGGACTTTTTATCCTGTCTTCTCCAAGCATGGAAGGAAAACTACTAACTTCTTTTTGAAGCAACTTTAAAAACTGAAACCAGTTCTTAAACTATTGCATCTTCCCTTGAAGAAGCAATCGCAAATTGGACTATTTTATGGTACATTTTATAGACCTTTAGATTCCCTTATTACAACCAACTCTTTATTGAAATGCAGATCCCAAACCCACACAGGCTCCAAGAGGAGCCTAATCAGTACTGAGAACTGAAGGGCTACTTCATACTTTACCTAGCAAGTCAAAAGGCTGCCAGCAAAGGACACCTAGATAACAGGTTTCCCTTTCCTTTCCTCCTACCCTTGCAGGGCAGCACAGCATGATTATCTGGGAGAGCAACTCAGCTGGACCACTGCTGTGAGCCAGAATAGCCAGTTAGTCTTCAGCCAGCTGACATCATTTATGCCTTCCCTGTTCACCCTAATAAAGGTCTAATCAAAACTACTCACCACCAAATGCATTTAAGGAAGACAGTTTATTATGTAATATCCTATTTTCCCTTTTTTTTGTTTCTTGGAGCATTGCTTTCTTGTCCTTTTCTCCCAAGAATTGTCCTCTCTGCATTCTCCCCTAAACTGGGAAAGAGATCTCTTCTTATAGATCTTAAAACTGGAGGAGAGTATTAAATAATTTCATCTGACTTAAACCCAAAACAGAAATCATTAATTCCTGTGTTGTGTCAGATGACCTTTGTTTTCTAGAAGGGGTGCAGCCAACAAAGGATATTGATTTGAAGGCATCAGAACATTGATTTAAAAAACCACAAGATTCTTAAAATTACTTTTTCTTTTTTTTTTTTTTACCTAGTCCCTACATGCTTTGTGGTAGATTTCTAGCTCTGTCCTCTGAGCTTTTCCAGTTCTTTTTACATATAAACATTGTGACTTGATTTCTGTTAACTCTATGTGGCTTTGAATGTCATAAGATAATAAATTTTGCCATCTACCTTTTGTTCTCATGCATAGAGGTAACAAATGTTACGCTTTTAGCCACATCTAGTTGTTTGTTCCCTTTGATCCAGGCATATTCCTTGCGTGCAGCTTCTGAATACCCTGGCTACCAGTCTGAAGGCTTTGTTGATGTGTATATTTAATACACCAAAGTCCACTTGGCTTTGAAGAGCCCAGGTTATTAAGGACTACACAAGGATGGTGTTCTCTCTCACTGGAATTTAAGAGGGTTAGCATGGGGCTCCCCGGGAATCTTTAGCCACACAGGGAAGAGGGAGCTGGGATGGATCCCAAAGGCATGGGGATAGGAGCACCATTGTGTCCTAACTCCTGTGTCACATGGATTCAGCAGCCCACACGGTATGGGCTGGCTGTCCTTCCTTCCTCCCCACATCCGATAAAGACTCTCAGGCTTATCCTGGGGTCTGAAATCAAAGTTTATGGCTTCTATGATATATAGCACAGTCACACACAGTGAGCAGATTAACACCAAATGCATCATCAGCCCTTATATCATCTCCAGCTTTCAGAGTTTACAAAGCTTCTAGAGATAGCGTTCGTTTTCACCCTGCAGGAAATACATACTTGCTCCTTCCTATATGGAGAGCAGCCATGGTCAGCACTGAAAAAAAAATGACAAAGCTTATGTAGAAAATCATATGGAAAAAAAGTTTGGCTTTTCTGTTTGCTTGCTTGTTTAGCATTGCTAAAACCAGCAAACACACACAGCAAAATACGTCTGTTGATTGACAGGTCCCGTACCTTAAATGGAAACCATTTGTTTTGCATCAGAAAGTTCCTAACCATCTTCTGTGGTGAGGAAGTCACCCTTTTGTCCTTTCCTCTGTTATTTTAAGAGGACATTACCAGCTAACAGGGTATGTTTCTATGTAGTCTCGTATCCTTGGAATACAAGTGCAACCTGTTTAAGACATTAGCAATAATTGTCAAAGGTTTGAAGCCTCTCTGGGGAGCAGGGGGAGGCTTGCACAGGAATTTTGTGCACTGCTAGAAATCCCTACCAGACTGCATTACTCTGTACTCACTTCAGAAGGCAGCCTGAAGATGCATCTCATACTAGGAACTCTGCCACCTTCTCGTTCCAAATAGCCTTTTAGCTCTTAGGAAAGTTGATTCTGAAAAAAAAAAAATGGAGCACAGACAGTCTTTCAGCCTGTCTAGACATTCTGGATGCTGAATGTTTAATGTCCTGGTATAACATAGCTGGACTATAGCAGTGGAAAGTGATGAAGGCAGGAAAAACAATAGGCAGAACTTCTGGTTTAACAGGCATAAATGCACTGCTGCGTTAGCTGCTCTGGTAGTCTGCAGGAGGTTAGGGAACAATTATCTACATTATGTCAAGGAAGCTCTGTCTAGACAAATCAAAACTTCTTCCCACAGACGTTAATCCTTTTTTGCATACCTCTTGTCTACCAGAAGTTGCTAGAAAGAACTGTTAGCCATCAAAAATCAACAGGGAAAGTCACTAGCTGGTAAGTCAAAGGTAGGAATCAGGAGCTGGTTTGTTTTAGCCCCCTTTTACTAGCATCTTCCTGTATGGACACAGTTCTTCCAAATGCTCTTTTCTCATCGTCTCTCCCAGGTTTAAAACACAATTCACCAAGGTACATGAAACAAGAAGTAATGCATAAGAGAAAAAAACAAGACCAAAATGCAAAACTCAGGAACCTCAACAGCTGATCTCTGAAGAGCTTAGGATCACTGACTTCCAAAGTGATGGATGTTCAGCAATTAAGTGGGTTAAGAGCTGCATTAAGAAACACAAAGTCACCTTCATGGTTTTGAGTGGCTATAAAGCTTATGCGGTTTACCCACGTGGTTCCAAGAAACAAGTCAAGTACTCAGGTTCCATCAGCCTTGGCATAGAACAGGTCTTGTAGCTAATGCAAACACTGGAAGAAAGATAATAATGTATTCCCTTATCATATTTCCCTACGGCAGAGTTGCATCACAACTGTAGCTACCACTAAATCTCTTGTGGCAACAACTTCAGTCTTCAACTGGATTAGCAGTTAACACAGAACATGTGCTTTCAACCTCATTTTTGTATTAAAAAAAAATGAACTTAAACAACATAAAACACAAATGTTAAATTGATGGGACATAACTCAGTCAGAGGGTTCAAGGCAGGCAAAGATGTAAGAAAATGAGTCAGCACAAGGCTCTGAGGTGGTGTTCATTATAACCATTTCCTTTAACTTCCATTTTGCCTTCTGTTGTCAGTGGCTTCAGATGAGAAGCACAGCAGATTTGCATTACATTCAGGCATATAAAAGTCCCAAATTATGGGTTTAATAAGAGCCATTTGAGACCTCTTCCTGCAAAGGGAATGTCACCCTTCAGTCCAGGACACCCATGTAGCTACACAGGCTGGTTCAACACACAGCTTGAACCTTAACCTTTTGTGGATCATCTCAAATGCAGTTCTGTGCAGTCATCCCCAGTCTGCTTCAGGTAAATAACATTACTGGGATTACAGAGCCAGCAGAAATTACTTGCTGGCCTTTTTCTGAAGTCTAGGTTACACAAAGTGCTTTTAGATGCAGAATAGCTTGTGCTGAGGAAGTTTCTGCACACTGTATTCTCTCATTGCAGTTACAATTGCAACTTGATGTTTTATAATTAGGGGCTATCTTTCTTTAGGTGTTGTCAAATAGCAACTATTCCCATATAGTTACTGCTGCAACTCAGTAATAACAGAGCAAAATTTTCTGGAAACAGCATTTTAATTAAAAGGAAAAGGTGACAGGGAAGGGAAAAATAAAGGACTGAGGCAGAAGATTTACCTTCGCTTACTATTCTTCCTTTTGCCTCGTGTCAGCTACTTCTAATATTAGAGCTAACAAGTATTTTTGCCTATTACTCTGAAAGCACGATCAGTATCTAAATATAGAAAGGGTAGCACAGTATTCCCTCTGGCACCCATGAGGTTCTTGGATTTAGTACTTGCTCGTGAGAGCAAGTCCATCTTCAGACTACTCACTGAAAGGAGGTAGGTCTTCTCCAGACCTGTGCACTCTAGGTACCCCTGCTCTGAGCAGGGGCATCAGACTAGCCAGTCTCCAGAGGTCTCTTCCTACTTCAACTGGTCTGTGACTCTTAGACAATCTCTTCATTCAATTAAATGACATGGCAACAATCAAACACAGTCTTCTGCTCTTAACTCCAAGAAGATGAGCAAGTCCCTTGTCTCTCTGTTTATGTAGGTCTGCACCTTTTCAGACTGTCATTAGAAGATGTAATGTTTCATTACAGTTCTTGCAGTAAGGACAGACTTAAATCAATTCCCTTTCCAGGGCTAATTTTGAGTATAGCCTGAACAAATGTGACAGACAGACCCTGGAACACTCCTAATGGGAACAGTAAATTAGCCAAAGAGGTTACTGGCCAAGTAGAAAATTTGTGATTGTTTTAATTGGGATAACAGTGCCAGGAAAAATAAGAAAGTCCTCTTACTGGATCAGCATGGAATCAGTAACATCATTTGCTCACATGCTGTGCCATGCAACACTATGAAATATTAAGACAATCCGTACCAAAGAGGTAAATATTGTTAAATAATAGCTATTACTGAATTGCAGGACACAATTAACACTAATTTGTTAGCCTTTCCTGACACAGAAACTTAACAAGACAGGCAGCTGGAACACAAGAAAGAAATCTGTATATTGGTTATAATCCAGTTTGGAGGCAGTTTTCTGGCAGGAGGAAAGAAGAACTAGCATCACAGAAAATTAGCAATAACAAAAGTTTGTTAAAGGGTAGTTACCACATGCGGTAGTTACTGTTTTAGATAAAGCTGATAGCAAACGATTGTGTTTAATGATACCTAGATGAAAATACTACAGTTCCATTAAGAAACTGCAAAGGAATTTGGATAGCAGAGAAAGTGAGGGTAAGGCAGGCAGAAATGGTCGAGGTTTAAGTAGTTGCCTGGGGGCTTTTCTTTCTCCTTCAGTTTCAGAAAGAGTCAGCTACCTTTGCGGTTTTTTCCAGGCAAGGCAGTAGCTGTAAGTTACATAGTCAAGCACCTTCCCTGACCACTGCGTAGTTTAATGATAGCTAAACTTAATGACTGTTCAGCTCAGCTTTAGAACTTTTCTAGACCCCAAAGCATCCCAGGAGCTTTTCCCTGTGTATCATGCAGCAGCATGCTAAGGCATTTCCTTACCATAACCATAGCTGCTTTGGTTATGTCAGGATAAGTAATACCAACATCCAAGTGATTTCAGTCTAAGCTGCTGTCAGCAAAAGCCCCTGCTTCTGAGGGGGTCACAAGCCCAACACAATTCATACAGAAAATGTACTCTCTGTTCCGTAGCTGGAAGGTATCTGGATGACAGCACCAATGCAGCTCTTAATAGTGATTTTTTTAAAGAGATATAAGGAGTTTTGAGATAAACATTGAGGAAGTTATGTACAAAAAACTAATCAGATTAAGACTTCCGCCTCCTAAATTACACTTGTTAAAGGTGCTCACAGCACCCCACACGTGGTGGATTGAAGCACTTGGAATAGAAGGTTCCAGCCATCTCTAGTTGCCCATTTTCCCTTTTCTGCCTCTGCCACACAATGTACCAGCATTCTCTAGTGAGGGTAAGAGTCCTGATGTAGCTCCCAGTTAATACAAAGAAGATCTATAGATTTCAGTGCTAAACATATTCTTTTAGTCAGTAATGGCATCTCCTTATACAGTAATCTACTTAAAAACCTTTCATCCAACACAGAAAGAAATTCTACAAGGATCTGTGAGACTTTAGCACATCTCAAAACTGGGATAAAGGTCTACCATAGAAGTAATAACTGCCTTCAAAGGGCTGTTTATGTCTTTAGGGATGTTTTTAGTTTGGTTTTTGTTTTGCTTTTTACTGTTGTCCATCTACTAATCTTAGAAATCTACTAATTGTAAAAATACAGAGGTAACAATAGCCAAACATTTAGCACTAAGTAAAAATAAACAAAAATACCCACACACTAGATAACCCACCAAGTTGGTGCTCCAGGAACTTACATAAGAGAAGTAAACACTTCTATACACTCAGCTACACTGCTACCTCATACTCTGCCAGCAGCAAAACATTCACAGGCCTTTATACAGCTTTGGTGAAGGTTCCTGGGAAGGTGATTAATTAATTTTTAAGGATGATTGGTTTCAGGTTCTACGTGTGAGCAACTGACAGAAGAAGGGAGTATTGTTGCTGGGAGCAACCTGGTGAAAGACAGGCCTTCTTGGGAGGAACATCAGCCCAGCTGAGGCTGCTCAGACTCTGAACATGCCCCATCCCTTCAGTAACATTGTTCCATAGGCAGGTCTCCTCAGCTAACTAATAATTTGTTTTCAGTTTTGGCTCTTTCTTCTGGGTGTTTATTGTCCCAGGAGAGCTCTGCTAGGGGCTGACAGATACACATCCCTTCTGTACTGCACCTAGAGTTCAGCTGGATTCATGAGAAGTAGCAAAGCATCAAGCTGGCATCTGCAGCTCACTGAAAGGTGGGAAAAAACTTGAGAGAGAGCTAATATTATTAGGATGGCCACAAAGATGTTATACTACTGCAGCCTGTACATTGTCCTTGCTCTCAATGCTTGCACTGCACTGAGTGACCATTAACCATGGAAATGGCATCTTCCATCTCTGGCTTGTAGACACCTTGCTTGAAGAGCATTTTTCCCCAAATAAATTCAAAGAGATTGTTTTAGATGGGGACATTATTCAATAAGGCTAAAGCAGGCCCCTGAAGTTTCATCTGAGGAATTAAGCTTTTAGGTAACTCAGGAAAATGTGAACACTAATTGACAGCCGTATCTCTCTTCCCCCACCCTCTGCTTTTTACCTCTATAGGGTGCAAACATATCAGAAGCAAGTAGGGCTCCTTCTTACCAAGGTGCAGCACAGATCTAACAATACTTTGCCCTCAGGCTGCACTTAAATACTTACAGCAGAAAGTGGTGGCAGCTGGAGGGAGGTGGCCAGCCCTGAAGCAGAGGAGAAGCAGTGAGTGCATCTCAGCAGCTCCAAGGCAGGAGCTGTAGGGCTCAGCAGAACCCGCCCCTGCAGCTTCACTGGGCTGAGCTGGTCGACTGTGAATTTAAAACAGATGTGGGGTGTTTATGAGGTCTGTTTTGCTGGCTCAAGTATAAGGCAGTGGTAAGTGTTTGAGGGTGACAAGAAGGAAAGGGGGAATATGGATGGGTTAATATCTTAAGATGTCAGCAAGCTCCTGAGGAAGGGGATATATTGAAGGCCATATTTATTTAATTTGTTCAGCCATCTTTTGGTGATACCTCATTAAGTAGAACAGAAAGAAATGTTGGAATTGGAGTACGCTGTGAGTATTCATCTGTTCTAGGCTACAAATTGACTGTGAAACATCACATGGAAGCTCAGTAGTGCTCCTTACTGTTGTCAGTGTTGATGGAGTGGCACCCTGTGAACTACAGTGTTTTCTACTGCAGATGTGGCTGGAGTGATTCACAAATGCAATAAACTTAAATCTTTCTCCTTTGTGTGCTGTAGCAAGAGTTAGGATGGTGTTGAGGCAGTCCTAAAAGCAATACCTGGGCACGGTGGGGTGCTGCATTCACCTGCGGTGTAAATATAGCTGTAAATTTGCAGCCTTTGTACAAGTGAGAGAGCCAGGATGCAGGAAAAGATCAGGAGTGGTTGGTCAGTCGGCAGCCCCAGATGGAGTTGTTGTGGCTGTAGACTGTCAGTGACACCAGTAATACTAAAAACCAATCTAGGATGTTGGTGGTAGAGCTGGGGAGGCAATTCCATGAAGCACGACTCTTACTATCATGCATTTTTGCACCCCCAGGTGTTCAGTGCAGCCTTTGCACCTGCATTAGATTGCTGTCTTTAAATAATCATATTTTCCTACTGACCGTGTGTCCCATTCAGTGTTCAAGAACTGTCTCACCACTCAAATAACTATGTATTCAGGGAAGACTTTTTTGCTAATTGTGTTAAGAAAAGCCTTTGAGCTCTATGTGGAAGGTAAGGTAAGACAGAAATAAAAAGTTAGCTTTATAGAAATAACTGATGTTTGAAGAAAAAATGGTTTTATCTTGGCTATGAATTTGCAAGTTAGGAAATTCTTAAACCAAATGATGGAAGTCTATATTAAATAAAGATCCATAATTTTCTGATGCCGAGCCCTGGAAAACATTAAGCATGACTTCCTGAATTCCTGAAGAATTATAAATTCAGAGGAAACTGATGTTTGCTATCTCCCAAGGAAAGGTAAAATAAATCTAAGAGTATGCAACACAGAATTTTAGGAAGAGCTGATTCAGTATTCATTCTGCTTAAGAGCTGTGACAGTGACATGTCATTTTGCCTTCTTCCCTCAATTTGCCTTCCTGCAAAGTGGAAATAACTGTTCCTAAATGCAGTATTTTTCTGTATGGAGGAGGTGCAATTACTGCCAATAGAGGCTGTGCTGCATTTCACCCTGAAAGTTAGAAACAGCTCTCAGTGAAGATCCTAATTTGGCAGCTGACCAACACGTATACTTTCAGGGAAGTGGGACTGAAAATGTTTGGGGGAAAGCTCCTTTATTTAGCAATCTGTCCAATTTCAAGGATACTGTTAATACACTATATGCGTGACAGCCTTTTCAGGTGATTAAATGCCCAGCTGAAGTGAGGTATATAACCACAGAAGCCATTTGTTGACGATATAAACAGCACCATCGATATTTTTTTCAATTACAGCAAAAGGTGGAAGATGCAGTGGTTCTTGAAATCGTGGAAATCTCTTGTCTTGATGCTTCAAGCAATAGAGAACTGAGTCTTGTTTCCTCCATCTTCCTATTCCCATGCCTTTATGGCAGGACCTGGTTGCCTCTTCCAGGTGGGCTCAGGTGGTTCATGTTGTCTCAATGCGCAATTTGGGCGAGAGAGGATGGACCCAGCAGGTCATACCTAGTGTCAGTGTTGTTTTTCCTTTGTTGGCATGGCTGAACGTTTTTGCTTTGCCTGTAAGTCCTCGTGACTGAATTGATCAGCTGCTGTATTTACTGCCAAAGCTGCACTGAGCCCACGGAGGAGTGAAGTGGGAAAGTTTGCCCGTGGTAGGTTTTCCAAGAAAAGTTTACTTCCCTGGGGCTCAGCTTAGAGAGGTTTTGTCCTTCCGTTTTTTCTGGACTTGGACAGCCTGAAAGTGTCAACTTTGCTGTGGTGTTGCCTGTGGGCACCCATCTCTACCTGTTGTTGAGCTCAAAGAGGGTGATTCCTCTGGCTTTCTTGGAGCAATCTATAGGAAGAGACTTCCTTGTGCCATTTTCTTTAGAAGATGCACCAATTCATACCATCACTAATCCTTTCAATCCTGCAAATTTTGGTTCTTTGAATTTTCAGTTCAAGTATTGCATAATATTATTTATCAAGAAAATAGAGGAGGTGTTGGTTTGTTTCTTAATATTTTGGTATTCTATGATAAACTTACAAGTTAAGTCTATTAGAATCATGTATCTTGGCTTTTTTGGCATATTTTATGGTTTGTTGCGCATTAATGTAAGCTACTTAAGTGTGTAATTCATTAGTAATCTCAAATTACTCTGGCTAAACAAGAGGGAATCTAATAAAATTATAAAGACTTTTGATATGTTTAATACTTATTTAATTGTCTCAGTAACTTCTTTTTATACCCCTTATTCATAACTTCTCTGTATTTACGTAACTTTTACTCATCTGGAAAAGTGCAGGATTTTTATTGTCAGTTGTAGCGCTACCTTGAAATCATAAAATCACAGAATGGTTTGGGTTGGAAGGGACCTTAAAGATCATTGAGTTCCAAGCCCCCTGCCATGGGCAGGGACACCTCCCACCAGACCAGGTTGCTCAAAGCCCCATCTATCCTGGTCTTGAACGCCTCCAGGGATGGAGAGTCCACAACTTCTTTGGGCAACCTCTTCCAGTGTCTCACCACCCTCGGAGTGAAAAATTTCTTCCTAATATCTATTTTCAACCTCTTCCAGTTTGAAATGTGGAGAAAGATCTCATTCAGTGCAAAGGCTCTGTGGTTTCTTCTCCAGCTTCTAAGGAGCACACCTCCATATATCCCTAGTCTACTGCCAATGGGATGCCAGGCAGCTGTAGGTTCTTGTATATGTGTTATGTCTCCAAAGTTATTCTATACTGGGAACAAACTTATGCTGAATGATGAATTGATTATTTTATTTGTTAATTAACTTCTCTTGTACCAGAAGCTATTTGTTCCACTGAAATACATGGAAATGTGATCAGTTGGCACTCCTGACTTATTGCCTTTTGCCTCACCATCTATTTTTTTCAAAATCTGCACTACTCAAATTTGCTCTCTGGTGCTAGATGAGAGATCATTAACCCACTCCCAGCGGAGCCAGTGGAGAAAGGCAGAAGTTCAGATGCCTCTAGGTAACGCCAGGGAAAAACTCTTAAAAAAAATAATAAAATAATCCACAGCTATGGCATGAGCTACAGGCTTTATGGCATGGAAAAGCCAATCAATGGATGGTGATTGTTACGGAACATGGCTTCGTTAGGTGTTGCAGCCTGCGCTCTCCATTGAAGCACACGTGTTATGCCTCTAAAATCTTATAAGGCGATCTCAACGGGGGACAGTTGTCCTGGGGTACCGGTTCCCGGGCTGGGGCGGCCCCGGGATCCCCAGAGGGATCACAACGGTTCAGGGGCCACCCCAGCCCGAGAACCGGTGCCGGANGCTGGTGCGGTGCCTGCGCGGCGGCCATGGCGGTGGAGACGCGGCCGGAGCTGGTGGGGAAGCGGTTCCTGTGCGTCGGCGGCGGCGGTGGTGAGGAGCCGCCGGAGAGCGGGCGCTGGCGGGCCGGGGTCATCCGCGCCGTCTCCCAGCGGGACTCCCACAGCCACGACCTGGCGGTAAGAGCCGCGTCCCGGGGCGGGGGTGCGAGGCGGCGGTGCGGGGCCTACGGGGGAGGCAGCGGGGAGCCTCGGGCGGGCCCGGCGTGACACAGCCCCGTCGCCTGAGGGGCGGCGGGTGCCTGGCGGACGGTGCGCGTCTTCCTCCGGCGGCGGAGACTGCTGGCATGGAGCCCGCTTCCCCGGGGGTCGAGGCGCCTTTCCCCTGGGCCTGTGGGGGGACGGAGACGGCGGCCCCCTTCATGTCCCTGGGAAGGCGCGGATGCGGTTCCCGGCCGTGCAGCCGCCTCCGGTGTGAGAAGGCGAATACCTGGCCTGGCCAGCGAGGGGAAAATCGGTCTGCTGCTGCTAGAGCATGAGGGCTCGGGCTGGGGGGTGAGCGCGTCTGTTCCAGGGGAATGCAGAAGCTGTCGTCATGTAGCACTGACCGGCTGGGTCCACCGTGCTGGACGCGGTGGTGAACGCTGTTATTAAAAGAATGTCATTGTTTCCCTTCCTTTTATGTCCGCTGTCACTGTTTTCCTAAGGGGTGTAGGAATGTGCGTGAAGGTTGGCGAAGGAGCTAGGGTATGTTCTGTTGTGCTCAGGCACACTCTCGATTTGGGGGGGGAACACACCAGGATTTCCTCGGGTTAGTGTTCTGAATGCGTAATCTGTAAAATGGAGTTTTATTGTGCTCCCTGAACTCGGTCGTTATTTTATTTGTGAATTCTGTCATCGAATGAGTGCTACGTTACTGCAGTGGTTTGTCTCCTTCCATGTTTTTTACATTATTTGGTGCTTCTGAAAACACATTTAAAAATATCATTACTATGTAAACGGGCATTACGTAGACTGGAAAAAGGAATCACCGAACTGTGCTGGGCAATCCATATTGCTGCTGGTGAGGGGGAGGTGTTTGCAGCCGAACACGGTTTGGGGTGGAATGTTGCCTTTTTTACGAACTCATCGAGCAACCAGCTGCCTGGTTCTAGAGATTATTGTTTGCTTGGTGCAATAAATGTGCTTCACAAAACGAAGAATTCTTGCTTTCATATATCTCAGGTTTTAAGCTTTGATTTGGAAAAAGAATGTATGTGACACTTGAAATGCTACTTCTCTATTGTATTGTGGATTGTTGTTATTTTTTTTTTTCTTCTGCTTTCCTACTATAATTCAAGTAGCATGCTGTTCATGCCCTTCTTTTTGAAATGGTCTGTGATTTCAACCTTTGGTTATATGTGAGAATCATCTAGAATGCTTTATTTTTAGAACCTATTTTAGATGTTATTCCTGCAGGGCAGTATTCTCTAGAATCTCTATACAATTATGGAAACACTGAGTAACATTTAAGGAGATGTTTACTAACATTTACAAGTCAGAGCCGTAATTTATAAACTCTCAGGGCAGAGTGGCCATAAAGAGAGAAAGGGTGCTAAATAGAGGTGTTCCAGAGATCGTATCCGTTATGTTAAATGGATGATATATGCTGCCTGTTGTAACTATTTGATCCTCTTCCTAACTTTGGTATCACAGTATTTTTCTCTTTAGATACTCCTTTATGTTACAATTCGTGGTAATTTAGGGAAGAAGTGTAATGTTATAGCCAGTTTCTGAGGCAGGATGACTAAGGGTTTGCCTACATGTTATAATGGAGTACCATTTGGATAGATCCAAGTGACCTGAGAAGCAGGATGGATGCTCCAGCCTGCACTTCAGCCTGGGTGCAGCGCTAACATGGTCATATTCCTTCTGGTATTCGAGCTAGGTACACAGCACTGCATTATGCTGTGTAGATATATTCCTACTCTGACCTAGGAGTGCTGGCAGTCTGGCAAGGTTTTGGAAATACTATCTAGGTCTAACGAGTCCCAGACTAGTACTTGACTACTGGAGCATCATCGCCCTAAGTGCAATATTTGATTTTCATGTTACATGTTCTCTGATTTCCAAGGCGCAAACTAGTACAAATCACAAAGGGAGTGTGTGGAGGAAGAAAGGATAAAGTTTCTGTTAGCAACAGGTAGTTTCTGTGGGTTAGGCTCTCCTTTTGCATTTGTAATGAACATTAACCTCTCATTAGTTGATACTAGCTAACATGAGTATCCTCTTCCCCAACCCCCACTGAAGGACATGTTTCTGTTAGCTCTGGTTCCATGTATACTATAGTATCTGGAGTGAGCACTGCTGTTATCCTTCCCTGGCTTTCCTTTTGAGGTGGCCATCCCTATGAATAGCTCCAGACCCTTCTGCTACTCATCATTGGAGTGAAGCAGTAATTCTGCTTGACATTTTCATTGCTGCCCGCAGGGTGCAGCATAAAAATGTTGAAATTGACTTTTTGTCAATTTTATGTATTCCTGGTCCTTCTGAGCATGGCCTTATAGAAATACAGAAGATGCCCTCAGCGGCAGGAAGGGAGGAGGGCAGCAGTAGGCATTTTCAAGCTGCTTTGCAACTTACTGGAGCTGAGTTACCTTTTAATCCTGGCTTTGGAAGGAGGTATCATTTACAGTGTCTTTGTGTTTTCTCTTCCTTGGTAAGTGTGAAGCTTTAGTTGGTTTCAACCAATTTAAGAGCAGGGAGAGGTCAGAGGAAGATTACCTTCCTCCATTCTGTGAAAACTGACATCAGAGGGGCTGTGGGAGCCCTCCTCCTCAAAAACGATAAAGGCAAGGAGGTCATGGCGTTCATCCTGGAAGCGAAGAGGTGGTCTCCAGCTGGCCAGCCAGCATGCACTGAGCTTCAAACCAAATACAGCATATGCTGCCTCTTCCTTGGAGCTGTACAGATAGGTAGGTGATGGGGATGGAGCTGATGGTACGTGAAGGTGGGTTTAAGGACAAGAGAAAGCTGAGTCTTAACAAAAGTGTGAGAGCAAGTGTGAGCATTTGGATATGGGAATGTATGGAGAAATGGAGAGTTTTATGAGGTGAATGATCTTGGGGAGACATGGGCAAGCTTAGAGGCAACTGACGTAATTAACTTTAAGTGGCCACAGGGCTTGTAGGAGCAAATCTGCAGGAAACCAAGCTTCATTAGCTCTGCTATAAACAGAGCTACTCATTAAATCAGGAACTCCAGACCTGAAGGCTGGACTAGCTGCTCTCCACTGGTCATCAGGCAAATGAAGACTCCAGTTTTCATATGCTGCTAAGTTTTTTTCATTATTGTGTTTTCAAAACTAAATTAATGAATAATAATTTCATAGTCGAAATTATTGTCCTGGTAAGAAAATGGAGAAAAGAACTCAGTTATCCAATATTTTCTTCCTGGTAGGTCTCTCCTGCTCCAGGGAAGTGTGTTAAATGACTGTTTCCTTATACTTCTTGTGATTTGCAGCTATGCTGATATGTAGTCTCTGTTTGTTCATAAAATGGATATTTATTTGTTTTTTAACAAAAAAAGAGAACGGTATCAAAGCGTCTCTTGCTTCCACTGAGTTATGGAAATTTTGCTGTCCTAATTTACTGCTCTTTGGGAGTATGGTGAGAACAACTGATGCTGGTTGTGAATACTGTTGGTCTTCTGAAAGATGAATGCTCTTGCCACTGCATGAAGATCCTTCTTGCCAGGATTTAGAACCCATGCATCTTAATCATCCTGTAATGTTTACAGATGGTTTAAAACACCTGCTACGTAGGTACAATGTGACAATGTATAAAATTGAATCCAGGAGTTTTCTTGATGATTTTTATGATCTGAGTCACAATTTGATGGTTAGATCTCTTGATCTTTCATTCTTGAGCGTTCCTGTTCCATGAAAGGCATTTATTTTAAAAAAAAAAAAAAAGGGCAAAAAAGAGTTTAATATACATATGTGTGTTTGTGTGTGTGTATTTCACTAGTCATTGAGAGAATTCATAACTATTTTTCCACGTAAGTTACAGCGGGTGCTATTAGCGGAAGCTGGGAACTCTTGTTTTTCATTACTGGTAACCACCTGGAAAAGCCTGTGGCTGCTCTGATTGCAGTGCTAACTATGGGCAAATAAAGAGCTGTCCGGAGGAAAAAGGTGGAGTCAAAGCCATATGATCTCGCTGGTCTTTGCTGTCCCATAAGAATAGCATTCTGGGCCAGAGGTTACAAATGTCTATTTAATCACTGCTTCCAAGATTTGTCATGGTGATGGCAGAGGTGTTTCCCTATAGTGTGCCTAAAAATTGCTTATTTAGAGGAGTAAATATTTTAAAATGTAAATCAAGTTATTACAATTATTTTGCTTACTGGAAGTGCTTCAGAGTTCTGTGACTCTTCATGGTCCTGCAGTTGTGTATTGAATATAGTCATATTATCAGCTGTATATTTTCTCCACGTGAAAGAGAAAATGGAAGTAATCTTTTGAGCACCCAATGTGCAACCCTTAATAAAGGGTATAGCTGTAAGTTGCAGTGATCTAGAAGTACTTACTGCTGTGTGGAGTGTGCTGCCATGAGATCTCTGGATTGGAAGATAAAATCAAGACTTGAGTACTTTGCTAGTCTTTAATGTCTCATGATAGGTAGATGTATCAGTGAGTCATCAGGCATAGGGAAATATATTGTGGCACTAAATCACCATGTTAGATATCCTTTATAAATACCTAAATATTAGTGATAGTTTGAAGCAGATTTTTTTTTTTATTTAGAATAAAATGAGTAAGATATTGCAGAGAAACCAATGCATTAATAGTTTTGCTAAGTTGTGTTTTCTGGGGGGGGTTGGTTGGTTTGTTTTAGTATCTCATCTTTGGTAATTTACAAACAAGGAATTGTTAAAAATTCTGTATGGCTGGTAAAACAATTTGAAGAGAATAGGGACAAACTTTGTGTCTGTTTTAACTGAATTTGCCCTTGCTTAACAGTAAAATGAAAGTTCACAAAATGTAATGGAAACTTATCAGTACTATATTCCAGATAACGTGAAAATAATTTGAAATAATTGCTGATGATTTGAAAATAAGAGAAGATGTTTCAGAGAAATACTCCATATGCTGATAGTTTCTCACTAAAACATGAAGTTAAACTTGCCTTAGCTGTGTGTGGAGCTTATCTTACCCAGTCTTTTTTGACTTGTAATCGTTTTAATCTTCTTGCTTCTGTATTCCCAAACTTTCTGAATGCTATATGGTTTTGTCATACAGGCACAGAATTGCACTTCTGTAGGTTACGTGTGTTTTCTGACATACTGATTTTTACTGCGGTGTTTTGCTTGTTGGTCTGTGTTTTCCTTTCACTAAGCTAGCATAGAAGGAGAAACTGAATCTATCATTTTTTTTTAATGCATTTGAGCTAATCTGTTTAAAAATGCAAGTACATGCTCTGCAGCTCTGTCTCCTTAACCTCGAAATAAACTGGAATATGCAAAAAAAACTTTAGTAAAATTATTATATAAATAACGAAATGTGCTTTAATCTTCTTGTGTATAGCTTGTTGGTAGTTAGTGGGATTTAAAAGTACTACATGTTTTTGTACTAGCATCTGGGTTAAAGATGAAGAGGAGCCTGTCACGTTATTTAGTCCAGCTATTGGAGATGATGCAAAAAACATGCCAGAGTTTATCACATCACTCCGCCTCTGGATTCAGACGAGGAATGTTGTTGTAGGATGCATTTAGTGTGTGTTTTGAAGGTGGTTTGAAAGGAGTGGGAGAAGCTCAAAAATGCAATAGGGATTTAGACAACTTTCAGTTGTTTCTACTGTTCTGTATCAGTATTGAAGCCAACAAGAGTCTTGTAAGTTTTGGTGCATATCAGCTGGGCGATCTTTTCTTGGCTCAGCAGTAAAGAAAACTTCCTATTTCCTTTCTGTGTTTCCAATAAGATTGAGCTTGTCATCCTGTGGCTGTGAATGTCACCTCATCTGTCTTGCAGAGTTAGTTCAGTTAGTGTTCAGGAAGGAGTGTCTCTTTTATAGGAATTTGACAAAAAGATCAAACGCAGTAGTGTTGCTATGAAAGTGACTGCAGGGATTCAATGGTTTATACTCTGCCCTTCCCTCCTCTTTGCTTTAGTACTTACAGAAACCTGAATATAATGTAGATCATCAGGTAAATATACTTCCACTGGTGGATTTCGAGAAAGGTTTGCCATCTTGACATTCAAACAAACAGAATTTAGGTATCCCAAGTTAGGGATTAATCAGTTTATTAGTTTGCTGCATAGTTGCAAAGTATGTAGCAGTGAACAAAAGATGGAAAATGAAAGGTTTGATCCTATACTGAATCTTTCAGTAGGCTTTAAGAAAGATAACATCAGGTTTTTTTTCTTGATCAAAAAACATTCGCTTTTGCCTTTTATGTGCCATGAGTACAAATAATTTATTAGTCCACATTTGCATTACATCAGATTTTTCTTGTTCTAGCACTTTGTGTGAGTCTTCGGAGGTGTCTCAAAAAAAAAAAAACCCCAGGGTATAGCCAGCTTAAAGAGGTTTAGAGAATGAGTAGTCATTTTGTAAGAAGCCATTTCTTTCTGTGCACGTGCCAAGATCTCAAAAGCTGCTCAAGAACAGAATTCTTCATTAATATCAAATTGAGTGAATTTTAAAAGTGATACTTCTGAAGTTTGGGCAAAAATAAGGTCAACCTTCTTCTGATCCTATTGTGAGTGAATTGTAGAGATGCTTAGTTCCATCAGTGTTCTTGAAGCCCTGCTGAGATCAGGCCTGACCTTCCCTTTTAGTAGAACTCAGCAAGCTGCTTCTACTGGAAGAAAGTAAGCACTGATCATCTGAGAAGTTTACCTGAAGTTGGCAACAAGGTGGCTGTCTTGGAAGAGATGCTGCTATAATACGCTATTATTGTCCGCTTTTGTGCCTTGGGCACTGACAATCCAGTGTTGCTGCAGGGATGGTTTCCCTCCTAGACCTGCTCAGTAAGGACTGAGGCCTGCTCTTTCTGGGGACATGTAACCAGCTTGTTCTTTGAAGCTGATGGAGAATTCTAAGATAAACTAGTGCTATGTTGCTTCATTATATTGATTTCTCCAGAAAGTTACTGCTGTTGGTTGCTGTTATTCCCACATACTTCTGATTTTCATGTTACAAGATGGAATGAGAGCAGGGGAACCAGAAGAACTTTGGATGTGTTGCTGTGTTTGCTTTCTAGTAATTTTCTTAAAAATATTTTAATTGATTTCTAAAATTATCTTTCTTGAACTTTAAACAAATGTTACTGCTTGGCAGAATTAAGTAGAATGGAGCAGCTTGATCTGCTCACGAGGAAGTTGCCTCCATGTACATACAGGAACTGGGCTTGAAGTAATTCATGTACACTGTTCAGAGCTTCATGGGCACAAAAGATGCAGGGTACGTGTTAAGGCTTTTAGCTTGACCCCTCCCTTGGCAATATTTTTTAAAGTTCTGGAGGCTGTGGTTCCACAAACATTTCTCTTGGTGGCACTGCTGGCTTAATTTTTTTTAACCCTGAGCAGTTTCCTGATCCC
Organism: Nycticryphes semicollaris; assembly: GCA_013400055.1. Taxonomy (NCBI): domain Eukaryota; kingdom Metazoa; phylum Chordata; class Aves; order Charadriiformes; family Rostratulidae; genus Nycticryphes; species Nycticryphes semicollaris. The sequence continues at coordinate 471,282 of VXBJ01002854.1, read as the reverse complement.
TTCACCATATGGCACTTCCAGCAGTTGCACTGCGGCTGAGGAGGTGGTATGGGATCAGTCAGAGGCAAATGGCTGAGGGTAGGAGCAGCTCAAGCTGGCACCATTTCCAGGAGAAGTGTCTCTGGACCATGGTCTGAATGAAGTAGTTGAAAACTAGCTTAAATATCTTTGTGAGGGTTGCATTTGCTGTAACTAGTAAATGTGTCCTAACCTGCTCAGCTCTAATGCAGGGATTTTGTACTGCAGTTGAATTAATGATATTTATTCACTCAGTATGTATAACTCATTCTTTCACTTGAATGAGGAAATGTATGTTCAGAATAACCCATAGCATGATCATTTGCTGTCAGTTGATGCTGTACTTAATTGCAAAAGCAAGTTTTGGAAGAATAGTTATGCAGTCAAATTCTTTGAGGGAAACTTAAGCATCTGTATGTTAAAATGCCTCTAATGCCGTAGTAAAATACTGCATATAATATTTCTGCATAAGTATGATGATCTTTTTGAGTGTTCTGATCAGCACTGTAATTAATGTAAATGTTGATTGCAGTTAAGCTTCACTGCAAGTGACTTACTGCTATGCAGACACTGTAGTAGTTGACTCACCAGGGTTTTGCTATTTTGCTCAGGGAACAAGACTCTTTAATAAAATGATGGTTTAAAATCTGGAGCATGATTGCTCAGTAAAAGAGAATGCTTGCTGAGTCATTGCCAGGTGGCCCAAGTCAGATCTCATTGGTCTTGCGTGTCCACTGAGGTGGGACTGGAAAGCTGTATATTGGATGAGGATTGGGAAAGACATTTCATTTTGAAACAGCTTATTTCCTTATTTCTTGCTTTTCTTGGCTTCTTTTCTTTCCTGAAACACAGAACATAAATTTACTACCTTCCAAAACCAAACAAACCAACCCAAAAGCCAATATCAAACAGACAAAGAAACATGTTGGGATAATCTTAGGAAATGTGTGGTTTAAGCAGTTTGGTTAGTATATCTTGGAGAGAGAGTAGCAGGAAATTAGTAGTGAACTTTCAGACTGGAGTTTGTCATTAATGTGTAGTTTTCCTTGCATACTAATTCTCCCTAAAGCAAAACTCTGTTCTGAAAGACTTCAGTTTCACAGCCTTGGTCACTGTCAAAGGCACGGTGTGAGCAGCACTTAGGGAAGAGCTTGATGACCTTTGGGCTATAGGCCCATGGTAATATTTAAAGAATTAGGAGCTAACGGTAGTCTAGTGCCAACATTTCAGTCAAAAATACAGAAGCTGATGTAGTCAATAGACCGAATCTGAATGAGGTACTATGCTCTTAAGAGCTGTTGTTGTGACACCTAGCTATCATACTGCTACAATTCTGACATGCAGCTGCACTTCCTCAGGCTTTCCTTATGGTGATTTGGAGCTCAAGCACTTCATACAGCCAAGGTCTTCAGGGTTTGTAGCCCTTGCTGTATTTTTCCTAACTGAACTTGTAGGAAACTTTTTTGGATACCTGGGAACTTGAAAGCGTTCTCTGATGCAGAAGGCTCAGGTTTTTAACTGTGCATTGTACTTGGAATTGTTGTTTCAGACATGCTTTGTCTCCTGTGTTGCGAGGTACAAGTCAACAGTCACCCCTTGTTTGCCATTTTCCTGCCGCTCATGATTTTAACAACTCTGCTGTACTGATTCATATTCTTCTCTCAGAGCATATAAATGTGGCAATTTTCCTTTACTGTTTCTTAACCCGGGAGACTTGGAGGTAACTCTCCTGTCTGTCAGCCTCTACCAGCCTTATCCATATAAATGTCTGTTTGAACCAGATTATTTCAAAGAGTGTGCAGTTTATTAGCATATCTGACATGGCTATCTACTCCAAGGCGCGTATCTTTGTTATTTCCTTTCTGCAGATTGTTCTGAATAATTTGATTTAATACTGTCAAGTTGAGTTTAATTTTCTTCCCAGGAAATAAAGTAATATTTTAAAATGAATTTTAAGTTGTAAAAACTTATTTTTCTGTTGGAGTATATTAATGATTTTTTTCCAATTATGGCAACAAATTGTTTATTGCAGGTCCATTTATATTTAGTATACCCAAGTGCTGGTCAAACCTCAGTGCTGATCTATTTAATAACAGTTAAGCAGTGAGTAAGGCTTTTTTTTTTTTCTCTTTTTTTTTTTTTTTAAGTGGGATGGTGGTAATGAGATACTTCTGGTTTGATAACTGTTAATCCAGGTGGGCTGTCCTAAATACACCTGATCCTTCTGTATTCTGTCATATTTTAAAGTTTGTATGTAGGTCAGAACATGACGTGAATATTTTTAGACAATGTCATGACCATTTCTTAATTTGATGGTTGGCTTTTCTGTATAGTGGGGTACATCTGTCCTTCTGCGTGATCTTTTAAAAGGGATAATAAATTTTGACTCATTGAAAGACATTGCAGTATCTTTATATAAATAGGAAATGTTTCAAGTGCTTTGCTACTTTTTACCATATTTTTCCTTTGGAAATTTGTAGTCTAGATTAATCTGGTCCTTCTGTTACCTATAGCTTTTTACAAAATTTCAATTTACTGAGTCTCAGGCCTAAGACTACATAAAGTATAAAATGAAAAATCTTGTTTGATAGATTATTCATTGACAACTATACTCTCTAATTTCATCACATGGTTTCTTTAGAAACTGAATGTAGTGCTTTCATAATGCATTGTAAAGATTTTTCTCTTTTAAAATGAAAAGATTTCACTTTCTGTTGACACCTGGCTTGCTGACACTACTTTTTTTTTTTTTTTTTGAGTTCTGTAATAGTGTCTTGTCCAGGTAAAGTGAGAGGTGTGTGTGTGCTCTTTAGTGTATTTTTTTTTCCTTATGTCAAAATTTTTTTGACATTGAATGGATTTTCTGTTACCTACTTTTGATAATTTTTGAAAAATATTTTAGCTTTCAGGTGAGTACGGCTCACATTTCAGTAACATGGCAAAGTTGATTGATGCTCACTGACTGGTTTCAAATGTGATAAACACAAGTTAAGACTTAAGTTTGCCCATATGTTACTTTTCTGCTAAAATAATGAGCAATAAAGAGCCAAGTAATGGCAGAGCTTAGTAGGGCTCTTCAGTTGTTACCTTTGAAATGGATGAAGTCTGTATCTCCAGAGGGTTCTTAGGTTCCTGTGCTGAAGAAAAAGGACAGCATTCAATACTCTCTTCTGGGTTTTTTTTTTTGGTTTTTTTTTTTTTTTCTTTTTCCCTGAGATGTGCTTTATGTTATGGTAGTCTACTCATTTCCAGATACCTGGAACTTGTGAGTTCAGGAATGTTTGTTGGTATATCTGGTATATTTGAAAGAGTTTAGCTCTTCAGTGGAAATGAGCAATTAGTTCTATGTTTGTGGTTTTCCTTCCTTTGTTGCAGAAGTCTGGTTTTGGTCTAGAGTTTAGCGTGCCTGTGCTTTAAGAAGTATGTCTTCAGTTGAGAAGAGGACAATGTAAAGACATGCAGAGTGGCCTTTAGGGATCTTAAGATTGAGTTGGCCAATATTTGGAGGGGAGAAAGACTGGAGAAGAACTTTTTTTTTTATTTGCAGAAAACCTTTTGATCAGTTTTTCCTATGGAAAGACTGGGCAGGCACACATACAGGAACTAGAGTGTATGGGTCAGTCAGGATAAGTGGCAAGGAAAGAAGACAGGATTGTGATGGTTTGGATGTAGACACTCATGCATAGTTTCCTGCAAATTAATAAAAGGAAGACTCTTGCTGCACAAAAGCCATCATCCTTTCCTGTGAGGCTTCTGGCTCCTGAAGCAATGGGTCCATTCTCTAACACAAGGAAACAGTAAGAAATTTGTAAACGTTGAAGTTCGATACCTGCATTCACAGTTTGACTCAAAGCTAATGGTTTCTTAAACTCAGAAAAACGAAGTCTCAAAAACCATTGATTATTTCAAGTCAGAGAGCAGAGATGAAGCTGGTATTGCTGTTTGCTGTTTTATTAGTCATAGCTTGGTCCACGTGCAGTTTTTATTCCAAAAGCTGTCAGTTTGGCATTTCTCAGTTGTAGAACCGAGCACTTTTGCAACTCTTCTTAATTGCTTTGTTTCCATCTCTTTTCAGGACTTACCTGCATCTACTTGTTCCTCTGCAGATTTTCACTGTAAGGGAGACTAATTTGTTATGTAGCAGGCACACACCGCTCATTCACAGGGCTGCATGTACAGGATGGAGAGCCTGAGCTCAAACCTTATTTTATAGCAAGATAGCTGGAATAAGTAACAGCAGGCTGGTTATCCAGGTACTGTGGAGAATTACACAGTGGCATAATTACGGGAGTTGGAGAGTTAGATCTTACAAACTGCTTCCGCAATACATGTTGTGGTGGAGGGAGATGTTGCCCAATGCTGTTGTAGGTTTGGACTACCTGTGGATCACAGAAAAGTCATTCTAAGCATGTCTGTGCTAATGCAGTCGAGTTGTCTCTGGATTTGTGCTGCTTGGTTGACTGACCTTTCAGCTGATCTTTAACTAAGGTTGCTGTTGAATTGTGTTAGTTATGAGAGCTCAAACAGGCAGGTAGCCTTGATGGGGATTAGTTTATCAGTTGTCTAGTAAAATGCAAACTCTGACCGCAGCTTTATCCACCCCCGGGCTATTCAGTCTCTCTCCACTGTGTGAGCTTATTGTCTGAACCAATGGAGCTACAGAATTAACCTTTTCCTTCAGTGTGGAGGGGTTGGGTATTTTTCCTTAGGAGCTTAGAAGACAGTGGTATCTAACTTAAATATGTAAGTGTCTCACGGAAAGCTACTTTTAATTAATTCATACCAGATGCTTGCTTCACTGCATCACTGTTGGCTCTGCCCCCATCCCATACCTTTCTTTATTGGGCCTGTCAGCTGGGCAGTGGCAGCACAGGGTTTAGAACTGCAGGCGTGCTTATTACGCAAGCAGCTGGCTTACCATCAGTAAAGAGTACGGATTTGCAAGTCACTTGTTTTGCAAGCCTCTCGTAAGAAATTAATATGTTGACAGAAACTTCCAGATCTTCTGAAATTTGGCAGTAGCTTAAAGTTAATGGGGAAGTCTTGATGGGAAAACATGCTTGAAAAAAATATATACCTAGACACAGTAGTAGAAAACACTTTAAAAAATTATGTGGTACTGAGATACTGTCTACTAGTATTGGCAAAACTAGAGGTGTTTCCTAAGAAAATGAATACATCCATTTTGCTACAGAACTTGAAAATTGCTGTTCCACTTGTGCTGTGGAGTATGCAGGATTTCAGCTTTGCTGTGTTTTGTTGGTATTGTTGATTGGGAGAAGAGAGCTGTGGTTCTGGGTTATCTGGTGTACAGCACCTCTAGTAGTGGTGAGGACTACGATGGTGAGCAGTAATGATGGACTAGGGGTAGTATACTCTGTTAAGTTGCTTTCTTATGCATCCTTTTAACTGTTTCCCAACACTTTATTGACATTATTTAAAATGGAAAAGGCTTGCTCAAATACCCTAATGAAGACTTTACTAACAATCTGGAAGAAAATAAAGTGCTTTTTTGGCAGTCATGCGAAATGCGTTAACAGTGTGAAGGGTGGTTAGCCTGTGACATTGGCTCAAACTTGCAGTGTTTTATAACTTAAAGTATATGTGCATAATGGGAAATGACACCTGGGGGAAAAGATGCAACAAACGTTTTTTTTTTTTTAACAAGATGTAATATATAAAATAAATTGCAAAGAACTCTTTAGACATTAAAACAGAGCAGTTAATATTGCTCTTTTAACTAAAAAGCATTGTGAATGTGCTTTGAAAAGAGGCTGTAAAATAACATACCCATGCACCTTGTTGCATTCTGTGTTTTTTCTTACTGTCTAATGTTAGAAATATCAAACCACCAAGGTAGCCAGCATGAGAAAATTGGCAATGGTTAAATGTTATGCAGGGAAAGGATGTCTTAACTGTCATGTGAGTATAAAGGGGGGAAGAGAGAAGTTTTTTCTGCAGGAGTCAAGATTATTGACATTGCTTTTAATCTTCTCACATCCTGTGCAAAGCACTCACATCTGATGTTGTCCTAGTCCTGTTTAGCATTTTCTGTTCCATACCTACCCCAGTGATGTGATCTAAGAAGAAATTAAAATACAGTTCGTCTCTTTATTGCATCTTTTCATGATCAGAGTACTTTAGGCTTCTCATAAACATCTTGTCCTGTCCTCACAGTTGGAAGACTTCCAGTAAACCTCCCTTCTCTCAGGCAATAAGGTATTGTGAGCTAACTAATAACTTAAAGTTTTAATGTGTAGCTGAAACCTAGTAAAACTGTTGGCTTCTCATTTAAAAAAGACTGCTTCTGTTAGCAGTAGATGGCTGTGCAGATCTGTTGGCTGTTTGGTTCTGTAGGTAATAAATGGAGCAATGATTTAGTAGAGGTATGTTTTGCTGAAGGTGGTCTGAAAGTTTTTTTTTTTTTTTTTTTGGGGGGGGTGTTAACTTCAAAAATAAATTTGTGTGTGTGTGACTCTATTGGTCTGAAGGTAACACTGAGACAATCTAGGGTAAATAAACTGTGAATAGTGTGATAAACTGCTGCCAAGTCTCAGAGGTGGAATTGCTGAGATTACCAGGTTTGTGTCCATGCAACTCTGTTTACTTTGTAGGACACTCTTCGACCAAGACCTCACTGTGGTAGGTGCTGTGCAAACACAGAGCTAAAATTATCTGTGCCTCAGACTTTATGAAATCCGGAAGGACAAGGAGCTGAAATGAGGTTATAATGATGTGTTGTTTGTGTACAGCAGCCTAACCATTGGGGAAATTTTGTGACAGAAGAGAGGTAGGAGAGGTTTTTGACGAGTATAACAAAATAGCTCTAGCAGTATTTCTTGGTTAAGTCTGTCAAGCATGAAGGATACACAGGGATAGAACTGAAAGGTGGCAAGTTAAAACCGGCTGCTTTTGAAAAAAAAAAAAAAAAAACCTAAAAATCCAATGGCAGAGTTTGTGGTTAAGTATGGATCAGAAGCAGGATTTGGTATTTTATAGTGAAGTATGAAGACTTTGAAACCAAACCCCAGTAAGTTAAGTTGTTAGAGGAGCCAGAACCATTAGAAAAGATGAGTGCTGTCGTTGTGAGGTTACTGCACAGCAGCATTGCTATAGGATGTGTGTGGAGCAGAGTTCTGTGAAGTCCAAAGGAAAAAAAAAAACAAGCTGTAATAAGAGAGGTAAGAACCTAGGTAAGACTTAAATAGAGGTCTGTGGGTAAGGACCTTGGAGAATTTGATAGAAGCAGTGAAACACTGAAAACTCCATCTTAGTCATGTTGTGCTTGAGGGTACAAACCGTCCAAGGCAGTGTCAGTGAGTGAGTTCAAATGGTATTTCTGACCATAACCATAAGTTTGTGCTAAGTAGTCTGATTCAGTTCTTAATTTAGTGGTTTTTTTTTTTTTTTCCTCCCAGCACAGAGAATGTATTTTTTTTTTCTTGTCACATATCTTCTGTATCTGTCTTATGAACTCAGGAAATAATTTTTGGAATCGATTACACTAGTGACCTTTGGACTGTATGCAGACCATTTCTGGTCTGGGACACTAAATGGTAAGTGGAACTAGGGTGCCTTTATAGTATTTCTAGTGAAGGTTCAAGTGAGTACTGAATGCAGAAAGCTTGAATGCTAACAACAGCTTTTTAATTCTAAAGGCTTTGGAATCACTTTATTTGAATGTTTTTCTGATGATTTAGTGGGCCCAGAGTCACTGACATCTTGATGACAAGGGTTGGGAGGAACTTGAGTTGCCAGCAGACTTTTTCACATCACTTGCGATGTGAGTTGTGGTTTATGTTACAGATGTAGCAAAGATCTCTTGGTTTTCACTCTGTTGTAGAGATTTGAATAATTGAGAGTGGGCAGAGGAGTTGAGTAATAATCAAATTAACCTGGATTGCCTAAACACATAATAGTTGAGATACTTTTTCTGTGAGGAACTGACTAATTTGTCAAGATGTCAACTTGGTCACAAGCCAAGCTAATCACTTTTGTGGGTTGCATGAAGAAAGACAGAAGAAATGCTCCATATGTTCTGATTTGTATTCATTCAGTTTTGCCTAACAAAATTTTAGGTGTTAAGTAGGGTTTGTGACACCTTCTTGTTTTAACATCTCCAACCTGTGAAAGTGGTAAAACATGATGAAATCTGGACTATGCTGTCATTAAATGCCCTCATGATTTAGTTCTTAATTCTTCCATAGGAGGACAACCTTACGGAGTTGCCAGAAAAGGCAAAAGCATCAGTGTGCTCGTGGTCCTCTGAGGTTTTGTGCTTCATGAATTGGCAGGGAATAATGATCCTAATTTGATAGATTTGGGGCTACTATGAATATTTTACATTGACCAAGTTATTGGAACACTTAACTGTGTGAACATATTGGTTTAGTTTAACGGTGCAGAGGAGGTGGAGGTGTCTGGGGGAAAAAAAGCAGGAACAGAAAGAATTTTGTGTCTTGGCAGAGAATTTGAGTGCTGTTGAGCCAGGGACTCTGTCATCCCTTGTTTTGGTGTTGGTTTTTGATTATTTTTTTTTCTTTTTTTGGGCTTCTTTGTTTTTAATTAAGCCAACAGGACTGGTGGTGTTCAGAAGAACCAAAGCTGGATATGTGCAATAAGGTTTTTATTCTTTTTTTTTTTTTCCCATGTTTTCAACTCCCACTCACAAGAGTGGGTTGTAATAGTTCAGAGATTCAGACTGAGATGTAGGAGTCCTGATAATGGGTGTGCCTGAAAAAATTGAGATAGCCATAAGTATCATCACAAGATGTTAAAATAGACGTTCTTGATACTTATGTATTAATCTTTTGATCTTCTCTGTTTGGTCACAGGTTTCCTAAAAAGATCACCTAAAGTATTGAAGTCAGTAAACAAGGTAGACCCATTAGGTGGTGGATAGTACTAGTGACAGTTATCACAGGGTTTTGTAAAGACCACCACCTGGTGGGACTGGGTATGTGGATAGGTTCTGTTGTAGCATCTAGGTCCTTGAAGGCAGAAGTGCTGAATTACGATTCTATGAATGGGAGCATAAGCTAGTTCCGTAACTAAACTCAAATTCTACTTTCTTCAATTCATTGCTTGGAGTATTGGTGAAGTTTTCTGCATTATCCTGCAGGGATGGGAGGGAATCCATCTTTGTAAGGAAACGCCTTTATGAACTGGATTGATGGCAGCTTTTGTACTCTGTTTATGGTATGTCTATATATAGTAGGCTGTCAATTAAAAGGACAACTGAAAAGGCAGATCTACATCTGGCAAAAGTGTGAAGAAAAAATAAGACCCTTTAAAAGATGGATGTTCTCACATGACAGTAGGTGAGCCAAATTTCAAAGGTGGAGAAACTTATTAAATATTTTGGTGTAGGTGGTGGGGAAGAACTGGACAAACTTTTCAGTGTCCAAGTGTTTGTCTTTGAAGTAGACATGGGGATGATGGGATGGGAAGAGGGAGTTAAAGAAGAAGTGCTAAATTAAGTTTATCTTCCAGGGAAAGAAAAAGAATTAAGTTTGTCTGGAATGTGAAAAGGTGAATGGAGGGGAGTAAAATTGCTGCATTTATGGTACTTGGTTTCTACTGAGTTCAAGGGTTTTGGTATTCAGTGAAGTTTGTTCCCAGGCTTATTTTTTGGGATATATTTTGTAGGTTTCCCTTGTGGATCAGGGCAGAGAGCACAGAGATGATTTTCTGAATGATGTCCTGTTCTGGCAGCTGGATATTTCTGTTCCCTTGTAAATGTCTCTTTAATGAGCTCCACTATTACAGTGGCTGCTTAGCTTCCATTAGGCATGTAATGCCTTGGACGAGGAATATAACATTCTGGAAAGGGCAGGTGCAAGATCCCAGGATTTTGCTATCTGTGTTGCAGAAAGTGTTTACTGTAGTGGCATTAAATGTGCTGGCAAGTCATTGTCTGGCACTAATAGAGCTGCTAAGTGTTGGGACAAGAGCCAAGTTACTATTTTGTGCAAAAGAGAACCCTCTAAAACAAAAGTGTAAACTGATTTATAATCTTATGCTATGTACTAATCTGTTTATTCACCATCAGTTCTACTCACAATTTAACCAGTTGTCATGCATTGACTGAGAATTTTGAACTGTTGGTTGCAGTAACTTGCAGGTTTGAATGCTCAGGTCCTGATTGTATTAATGTTCACAGATCGCTCTGTCCAACTCCTTTCTAACGTTTTCTTATCTGGTCGTTGCCTGCCTTTCTTCCAGGGCTGGTTTTGCTAATGTGGCACTTCAGGCTAATAGCTCTTTTCCAATCTGTTGCTGGTTAAGTACCAAAACTCTTGAGTTTACTTAAGCCAATGAACTGCTGCACTGCAGATGCAAGGCAGCTGCAGATCCTGTGTGACTGGTGCTTGCTGGTTTGCTTTATTGATGAACTAATTGTAAAATGGAAAGTCTAGGAATCTTATGTTAGAAATGTCTGTGTACTTGTCAGTACAGTATATAGTACAGTGAAATCCTGTGCCATAATTAGTGTTTGACGCTGCAGAAGTCAAGTGTTTAGATGACCTAGTAACAGTGATCTCTTGAATCATTGAGGCTACGAAGCTTTATTGTAGGTTGTCCTGCTGGGTTTTCAAAATAGATTTAGCACAAGCATATTTTCAAGAAAATGTATTTAGGCTTGATTTGCAGGCTCTGAGTAGTGAATCCACTTTACTTTGTGAGTGATTAAAAATTGTTGCTAAAATAACATTGTATTTCCTGTTCAGAAGCACAAGTGGGTGAATTTCAAGTTCTATGATTCCTCTCTCGCTGCTTTGCTGCCTGCTACAAAGACTCCGTCTAATGTTACCATGCCTCACTTCTAGTAATTGAGCAAAAGCCTAGTGATTTACAGATTGAAGGTCCACAAGATCTTGGAATCCTCCAGTGCTGTCTAGAGGCAGGCTTTCAGTACAAAAGAGATGTACCTGAATCTTAAAATGAATAACCTTTTGTTAAAGTACAGAGCTTTTTTTAAAGAAACAAAGCCTCAATGATCATTGTTAGTGCTTGGCTTGGTTTTCAAAGTCAACCGTGTTTAGTGCAGCTGAGAACTAATGGAAAAAGTTTGCAGCCTGTTAGGAAGAAACTCAGTTCCTCCCTGGTCTTCCCCAAACTGGAGTTCATACTGTGACAAAACGTCTTTAACAAAACTGAATGTACATGTTTGCTATGAGACTTCCTGATGCCCAGAGTCTTTGTCATTAATTACTTGAGGATATCAATTTATTAGTGCTCTGCTGATGAAAAGCTGTCTGATGTAGCATTAGGTTTTTGTCATGCAAAGACAATTTTTGGAAAAAGGTCTCAGATCCTGGCGGCTCAGGGAGCATTATCACTTGACTCCTCAGCAGATGATTTGTTTGGATCATGTATATGTACCTTGCCTTCCCAAACACCAAAGAAGAAAAGAATCACATGCCATTTTTTGGTGAAGCTCAGGTATCTATCTAACTATACTTTGTGAACTACTGACTGTGCAGACATTTTAATAGTAACAAGAAATAAAGCTTTCTTGTGATTATAGGCAGAGAATAAAGATAAGGTTATTTAAAAAAAAAAACAAACAACAAAGTAATTGGAAAGAGCTCCAGTCATGACCTTGTCATAGTAGCGTATTACTATCTGGTATTTTCCTGTCAAGTATTTCCTGGTAGTATTTGCAAGTTAGAGTCACGTTTCTCTCTTCGTTAGTAATCTAAGCATATGGCACTAAATGGATTGTCCTGGCTATTTTCAGTCACTTTTCAGCACTCTTCTGCATCCTCCTCCACTTTTAGCCTGTTTTTAAAAGTGTGGATGTTGGAGATGGATACACTATCCATCCTTTAGCTGGATCTTTTAACTTCAGTCTCACAACATATGTTGTATAAAATAATTTTGTTGTTTTCTGTTTCTGATGTTCCCCAAGGTTTCATTAATTTGGCATTGCATTACTCATTAATCATTCATTAATATTGGCATTGCAGAGAGGTGCTGCCTTGCTGCAGTCAACTGTTTAGCTCACAATCAGTGCTGTTCATGATCATAAATCATTTATCCTCTTCCAACATGAAATTTTTCCTGTTTGCCTTTTTCCATAATGATCTCCTGTACTCTAACCTTTACTGTGTTTGGATGCATGACGGCACTTCTCCACTGTGGATACGCTAAAATTTTGACCAACAGTCCCTGAATGTGAGGGCTAAACATCAAATTTGATCCTCTTGGAGGGAGCCTGCAAGCTCTGATACAGCAAATTCAGTGTTTTGGCAAACAGTGGTTTGAGCAGTGGGTCATATCTTCCAGTGGAAACAGCTCTCAGATACTGATTTGGACTGAGCCTCTCAATGTCTGTGCACCTACTGTTCGTCAGCCACAGGGGCAGGAAGCTGTTGCCTAGCTTCTGTGAACTCCAGACCACCAAAACTCAGAGCAAGGAAGTAGGGTCCACTGTCTCTCACTAAGGCCCGATGCTGTAAATCACTGGTGTCTTTTGGTGTCCTGTGTCTGTGAAAGTTGGGCTTTGGGCTCCTGCCGAGTTCCAAACTCAATGGGAATGGGAAGGTGGGAGGAAAAATGTTACCTGCATGGTTAACTTCAAGTGTAAGGGGAAAAATAATAACTTTGAGAAGTTCCCAAACACTTTGGGAAGTTGCCAGCTTCTGTTCTAGAAAAAGACATGGAGCAGTGAGCTGTGCTGGTTTCTCAGGCCTGAGAATGAAGGGTTTTTTTGAGATATTAACATTTAGTTTTTTTCCAGGGTTTTAACTTTTACTCCCAGAGTTAGTGAATTGCTACATTCAAATCCTCCCCCAAAAATAAAGCACCAGAAAGAAGCAAGTTAACACTTAAGCACGTGGAGTATTTTTTTGGTATGGTTATGACTCCAGATTTATTATCTCTCTTGTTCCGTTTCTGTTCTAATAAGTGCACCAGCCCTAATATCTGCAACTTTTGTTGTAGAACTGTCCTGGTTGGCTTTCCACCCTGATGTTTCTTCTTGTGGCTCTAGACAGTCTTATAAATAGTTCTCTACTTACGTTTTAGGTTTGTCTCCAACATAATTTTTGTACAGGTGACTTTGAAATCCTGCTAATTTCTAAATTATTTGTGAACTTAATGTCACTAAAAATCTTCTCTTAATGGTTCTTTACCGTGTTATTTTCTGTCTTTATGCATCACTCATCTGTGTAGACAGCCTTCTCCATTCCTAATGATGAGATCCACCTCACTTGAGAAAGGAGAGCATGTAAGTGGTCAGGCTCGGCACTAGGGCTGGACTCTTTAGCTCCTTCTTGCTCCATGGAGCCTGTGACTGGGGTGACAGCAGGGGAAAAGGACTGTGCAATTCCTGCTCTCTGAACCAGTAGCAGCAAGGATGTGGTGAGGAGAGTGGGGATGACTGCAGCACTGAAACAACTGCAGCTCTCCTTCCCACAGATACCATCCCTGATCTGTTTAGGCGCTGCCGTTCTCATCTTGATTTGCTCTTTACTCATCTCCTCACATCTCAGATGTCTGGTGTTGGCCATCATATATTCTGACAGAAGCACCAGTGTGATCTAGCCATTCTCCCTGCAGACGGTCTCTCCTGTTTTCCTTTAGCCCTTTGTCCCCCATCATTCTGGAAAACAGATAGCACTTACTCTGTTTCTCAGTAAGGAAGAGTGCACCTAAAAGGGCAGATCAATAAGTTTTGAAATGTCCAGGGAATAGGAAGAAAGTGGGATCAACTAAATTGATTTGTTTAGATGTGACTGGAGAGCTCCACCTAGTCCACTAGTGCACTGAACATTAAAAAAAACCCAACAAACAAAACAAGCCTCAAAACAACCCCCCCGCACTTGGCAAAATTCTCTTGTCATGCCTTGCTTATTAATACAGTATTTACTACTTATTGATTGCCATTTTTCTGAAGTGGAAAAAAGTTGGAACAATTGTCTTGGCCTAAGAGGCTGGCTTTCACAGTACTCTATCCAGAGGAAACTTATTCATCATTTCTTCCTAGGGAAGAAACTTTGTTAGGTATGCATGACTTGCTTTTCCTCCCCCTTTCCGATGTTACTGCAGCCTAAGAAAGATCTGCACTTATGCTTTATTGAATACTGTCTGTAAATTGTTTGGCACAAAACATCTGGTCTCAGGAAGACCTGCTTTTTAAATGAATGTTTAACTAAAAGAAATCTTTCTGAATTTTCAAACATCACAGTAAGTGCGGTATTACTGCAAAGCTGTGCTATGTGGTCTTAATGTAAATGTATGAATTTGTCACTGAAAGTGAGATTTCAAAGGATTCTGAACTGTGGAGCTATTACTGGTATACTATAGTAGAATGGTCTCATGCAGTTGTGATTTAGTAAGCTGTACCAGATTTCAAGCTGTCTGCATTGCAGCCTTTTGGTTATTAATAGTTAATGATATTCTTCTCTGTGTGTAAGCAGATCCTTGCTTTCAACCTCTCCCCCAGCCCCCCCCCCCCCCTCCCAATCCTTAGGACCTTATGTTTTTTCCTTTTAACAGGGAGGGGGGAATAGGTTGCTTTCAGAGCTGTCTGAGCTGTTTTGTAGATGGTCTGAACAGATTTTGCTTGAGAACAAAGCGAGCTGCTCTCTCAGGTCTGGTAGGCTTGCCTTGGCTGCACGGTGCTGGCCTGTAGGCATGCTTATCATCCAAACACTGATCGTCTTGCATGGCAGGGCAGTGTGCTGGCTTTAGCCTGCTGATGACCCTGGATTATGTTCTTGTTCATAACATGTCTGCAGCGAGTGCAAGGTTCCAATTATATTTGCCTTCAGGCAGTTCTCAAGAGATGGTGGGGGGAGGAGAGGGCAGGGAAGAAGAGAAATAATTGCTGTAACTTAGAAAAGCCTTTTGGAAAGAGTGTTTCAGGGAAGAAATCTGAATTTCTAGCCTAATCCTTATCCAGACTAGTAAAACATAAATACAAAATTTGAAACTACCTCCTGTATTCTGGATAGTATTTTGAATATTTTTTTCTTCATAAGAGGAATGCTGCCAACTTGATCTGGTTTTGTTTTAAAGATAACTTAGGGAGAGATTACATCCCTGAAAAAAGACAATTGTAATGTCTTGTGCTTTAGAAACAAACAAGACAACAGAACCTTGAACAGGAGCAATAGAAAATGCTTTGTTTTGCCACAGCTTGTTCTTTTTTTGCTGCTTGAATAGTATCACCAAAACTGCTTGGCTAGTGCATTCTTTTTCTTTACCTCTGTGCTTGCCTGTTATCTTTTCAGCCTCAATTTACTCCAGCTTTGCTACTGCTTTTACTGGTAAGCAATCTTTTTCAAGGCCTGGGGGCTCAGGAGGCGTGAACTCTTCACATAGCAGTGAATGGGTGATACTGTCATTTCAAATGCATGACAACATAAACTATAATTGAGCCATCAATAAGACTTTACTATTTGTAACTTGTACTGCAAACAGATATTAAAGAAAAAGACATTGTGTTTTCAGTTACAGCAACAATCTTACAAATTTGATTTGTGTTTTCAGATAGAAAATTATCCTACTGAAAACTTTAAGAGCAACGTGTAATGAGAAAGACTTTGCAAAACTTTGTTTGGAACCAGTCAGTCATAACTTTCATGTTACTGTTCAGGTGAAAGATGTAGTTCCTTGTTGTATTTTGAAAACTAATTCAAGTGGAAAGATGTTTGCTACTTAGAATTTTTTTTTTTTCCAAATATTTTCATTCTTATGCATAGAAATAATGAAAAATTTCAGAAGTTACTCTCTGTACTATTAGTGAATTAACTATGCAGCTAGTCTAAGTCAAGAGTCACTCTTGGCAGATACCCTTTGCGTGGAAGGTTTGGCAAGTTTTCACCAGCAATACCCTTAAAGAATTGTTTGTGGAGTCTTCACGTCATCATGCTGTTCACAAGGGCGTAAAAGACTATCAGTATGTTCTACAGTGCTTGGGCCTTGTATCGAGAAGGTTTGTTCCTGTAAGTAGTGTGCGGCTACAGCAAGTCTTGTTTCTGCGTGCAGCTTTGTGAACAACTAGAAAGAAGTAGCTGCCTAGTCTGTGGCAGTGTGTGGTTTTAACATACTCTGTTTAGAAGAGTGACCTGTGTGTCAGTGGTGGGCCCCAAGGAAGCAGCAAGATGCCTGCAAACTTCATTACCTCTCTATTTGTAAAATAATTTAAATTTGATTAAGGTGCTCTGTGGAAGACACATTGTTTGCTGTCAGTGGTCCAGAACATTTAGGAGCCACTTAAAATAGATAACAAATAATTAGCCATAGCCAGTTCCCTCAGTGAGTTGTTACGCTGTTCCTCTTACTGAGCAGGACTCTGTTTTAAAGTTAAACTTGGAGTTTAGAGGTGCATTCCTAAGGGAACACATGCAGAAGTCAAGGGAGCCTTGCCTGGAAAGGTACATCAAAGAGGAGTAACAACGAAATAATTCAGAGAGTCATAGAAAGCCTACTTAACTTGAACTCAGATCTTTAGAACTAGCATGTCCATTCAAGCTCAGTGGATCAGAGGGGCTTTCAGAAGCTTCAGGGTGTTCTGTAGAAAGGGTTCTGTGACTGGTGATTCGATGGCTTTGATAGATTCTATTCATGATTTGGTTTTTGTAATCACTGATTCTGTTTGCCTTGAGGAGAGACAAGCAATCTTCAATTGTTTTGTCCCAAGGACAAAGAAAGAAAAGATGTATTAATTGCAAGCGGCATCTTTTCATTGGCTAAGATAAGGAAAACCTAATCCTCTCGTGAGTGTTTGCAGGTGCTTTGGTGTTGCAGGCATCAGTATTACAGTCACTGTCTATGTGGAATTACCAGCAAGAGAGTGCTTATTAATTATTTGCAGTACGTGAACTTGTGACATGCCCTAATCGAAAACAGCTTCATTCAGCAACAGAGTACGCAGTTGCTTTTTAATTTGAGCAGCTTTAATTGGTACCACAGCTCTCAATACCTTATACTTTGTGTGGCAAAAAAGTAGTCTGCTTTTCTGACTTTGATTCTACCTATGGCAGTGCTTTTGTTAGCTTTCAGACACAGCAGAGTGCAAGGCTGGTGGTATTTGCTGTCTGAGGATTTATGACTTGGGGGAACGTGCAGCAGTAGAAAGTCTGGGAAAATTAATATTCAAGTATTCAAATATTCAATATTCAAGTGGGATGGGAAAGAAGCTTTGTATCTCTGGACTGAAGATATTAATAAAAAGAAAAGGGAGGAAAAGAACTACAAACTTTTAAGGCTGAAGTACTGTGCCTCAGTGTAGTATTCAAGTTAGAGCTGTGCAGCTAAATGACTCAACTTAAAATATTCTTTGGTTAAGATCTTTCTTTTTTTCCTTGATGCTCTTTGAGGGAAGGAGGATCTTTAAATGCCTCTCTCTTTTACAGGTCTTAAACCAGAGTCCTGACTGTAGCTACCAAAGCAAGTTGGCTTTTTTGTTTTGTTTGGGGTTTGTTTGTTTGGTGGTTTTTTTATGGTTCCCTCAAAGTTTAGTGGTGAACCAAGACTTTATTTGTTAGTTCTCAGCTATGACACCAATTAAGTTGAGTGGTATCAGTGAAGTAAAGCAAGTGGTTCATCAGAGCTGTTTCATAGCCCTGTCCTGACAGAGTTCTCAATATGCAGATGATGCCTGTGCTAGGTAGGTAACTTTAAATAGAGGACTTTCAAGAGAGCTATTAAAAAGAGCCAAGAGTATTTACATTCTTGGAGGAATGGTGCAATCCTCCCCACACCAGTAGACAGCAACCCAAATGCCTTATTAGTACTTTTCAATCAGCTGCTTAAAATAGAGTAGTTTTACCATGAAAGATGATATTTTAAAGCCTGCCAAAGATCTGTGGGCCACATTATCTTCAGTTTCCACATCATCACACCATGCTAACCACATAAACTGGATACTTTCCAAGGGGCTTGAGTACTCTACAGTTCTTTCTAGCAGTCATGGCAATTAGAAATTAAAACAACAATGCACAAAAGAAGTTTGATCTTGTAGGCGGTTGCACAGTTAAGTCAATACGCTTTTTTTCTCTCCC
>VXBJ01002854.1:377940-453198 GCA_013400055.1 Nycticryphes semicollaris | reverse complement strand
TCTAAACAACTTATTATTAAGCTGTACTATCAAAATTTGCTGGAGAAGCAATCACAGATTCCTCTGTCAAACCAACGGAGATCTGGAGATCTTGATAGCAAACTTTGCCAGATTGTTAATTGTCAGAGCAACACTTGAGTCTCTTGATGTAGGAGATACTGGTGTAATTACAAAGATAGATTCCTGAATAGCAGTATTTTTGTATTCCCCAAGAGATACTAGGTGATATTGCAGTAACTCTGCTTTGAACATTTTTTTTGTGTAGTGCAAAGCCAGGTAAAATTTGGTATGGTTTAAACACTCAAATACTTTACTCGTTGCAGTTCTTTGTGGTTAAGCAGCTCCCAATTTTGTGGGCTATCTTTTGGTAGCAAATTCTGTACGTGCAGTTATCTATTGACACGAAGATGCCTGAATCATCCCTCATCAGACAACAGAGTAATTTGTGATTTGTTTTCTCAGAGACCTGCAGGTCAGTGTTAAAAGGTCAAATCTGGTTGTCCCAGGCTGTTTTTCTGCAGTGACCTTCCAGAGTGTGAAAGATTTTCATCAAGATGTGTTTCAAAAGCAAAGTTAGCTGTTGTTAAGCTTACAAGCCACCCACAACCAGCAATAAATAGATCTCATTACATGCATTGTTGTGTACATATGTGATGCGAACTACAGGGGTTGCATTGGTGCATCAGCCATTTTTTAAAAAAGTCACTGTGAGACAGTTTGTTTTGTAACTATGAACAAAGTGAGAAAAAATTCATCTTGGAACTGTATTCAATCTTTCATTCTCTGCTAGTCATGTGATCAGTGATTATTAAATTTCACATGAGCTTTTGGGAAAATAAACGACCAGTTACAAACATGAGTTACAAACCAGTTACAATCAGACGGCTTCTGTCTGATTCTGTGTGGAAAATGGAGATGTTCTGAGGAATGGCTGGGTAGGTTAGTGTTACAGGAATGGGGAGATAAATAACTTGTCCAGAGCAGTCCAAGTGTGGGAATGATTTGGTGTACATCTGAAACATTTCAGGTCTGTGGAGAAAACAAATTAGCTGACTTTCTTTGTGGTAGAACTTCTGGTTCATAAAAATAGTCTCTAAGATGGTCTGTTCTGAGCCTGGTGCTGCCCAAATGAATAATCCCTCGGGTAGATATGCTTTTACAGAGATCCGTATCCTGGCAGGAGAAAAGGCCCAGTACTGGTTGCAGATCTTGACTCAGCTGGTGTGTCACTTCTCTTATGCGAATGTTAAAGGCCCAGGTAATCTCACTAGTTCTGGAACCTCACTGGTTCTGTTTAATAGACCTTGATAGATAGCTACATTATGGTGTTATTTTTTAATAGAGTAACAGTCACAATTAAGATGTCACAAATTGCCCAAGAACCTCTCTTTATTCAGTTCAGAGTGCTTGTCTCTTGCTCATGGACTGAAGCAAAATTACATAGTCTGGTGTATTTGTGTAGACTAAGATCTATTTACATAAAGCCTAGATTGTTTTGTTTCTTTTCATTGTAGGAAGACCAGTTTTTGGCACGCGCCACTGAAGTGGATTACAGACTGAGGCATAACCAGGAAAGATATCAACAAATGTTTCACTGTATATTGGAAGTTGTTCAGCTAAGTCTCAGACTGTCTTCATAGCTTATTTCAGTGAGGTCCCTGTGGTGAGGGGTTGGAGAGAGACTACGTGGTCTTCGTGTATGCACTAACTGAACAATGTGCTGATGGAAGCTCTGAGAACAGATGCAGTGAGAGCTAGCTCTCTGATCTTTCAGCTGAATTCTTAGTTTCAAGCTCCTACACAACCAAGCTGCTAAGTGAGAGTCACATGCATGGATGCTTGAGCAAAAAACTGTTACTTAATATAACTATTGTACTTAGAAATGTTCTGTACTTGTCGATCCGGCAACTTGCCCTCTGATCATGCAGCTCAGTTTTATTTGCACTGGGGCCCATGTGTCAGTGTGGGTTGCCTTGTCCCTTTTGTGTGTGAACCTGGGAGTTTGAGGGCAGGTGGAGTGCTTGTGTGACCCCTAACGGAGGCTGCTGAAGAGAATTTCCCAAACTTAGGTAGGAGTAGGATCTGTATCTATAAAATAACCTGAACTGTAGTTACTACTTTAGCATAGCTTTGAAGTAATACCATGACGTAAATGTTTTTGGCAGAGAAAGCAAATGCAAATGTTTATTTCAGTGGATTTACTGAAACTGCAGAATTGTTGTTATCCTTTCATATGTTTTTTTTTCTTCTTTAATCATAGAATGTGAATTTAATACAAGTGTACCTGAACAAGCCTTTGGCAATTGATATTCTTTACTCCAATAAAAGAACTAAGTTGCTTGCTTTAAGTTACTCTATTGAAGAAGTTTAAGCTCACTTTGACAAGGAAATACAAACTGGTCTCTGGAGGTTATTTAATAGATGTGGTAGACCATTCTGTTTACAAGTTTGTATAGCAAAAGCTTACAAATTTCTGTTGTTAGGGAGCTAAAAAACCAAATGAACTGTAGTTGTTTTTATTGTTGTTCATTTCTAGGTCCACCTTCTCAATGTTAGCAAGCATTTTCAAAAGAAAATGTTGCTATATCAAATCCTTTTTTGATGTATTACCCAGTTCTTTTCAGTTGCATTTGGATATATAGTGTTACAGAAATACATCATTCCAGTGTAGTGAATTTAACTTGTTTTGCTGACTTGAAATGATTCTTGCGTTTCACGTGCAGAACCTATCATGTTTACTGCTTGCTTACTCTGTGTTCTCGCATGGGCTTCCGAAAGTGTATTTAATTCTTTCCGCTCAAAAGGACACTTAATAGATATTTTCCTAGTCATGTAGGCATATATTTTGTTCCTGTTGACTGGCATTGCATGCCTATGTTGATTCCTAGCTGTATGAAGATCAAACTATTAGCAGACTTACTCTTTGTACACTGCTTCCAACTCTCAAGTTAGTTTGCAGGCTAATGCAGTGATGATATAACTTTAAAATGCTACCTTCACCTAATAAAATCCAATTTCTTCATCGTAAACCTGTTGCTCTTATGGATATTTTTGTTCTCTGGGAGAAAGTTGATCAGTAGTTTCTGTCTGACCCATTTAATTGTTGGAAGAAATCTGATGCTGGCTCTTGCCGTTTTGGCAGTCTCACAAAAGGGCTAAATTATTCTGCGTGTCCTGACTTGCCAGATGTATGAAAATATCTCTGCACACATAAATCAACAAGCTACCACAGTTTTTTTGGATCTAGTACTGCTGGGCAGGTAGTGTTCCTAGGTAAAGAACCCCATGTCTTTTCAGAAGGAAACCTGCCAGGCTGTTACCAGACTTGCTGTTTTTCCTGAATACCTCCTGAATTTCTGGCTTTCTTGGGCAACATCCTAACCTATTTAGAAATGTTTTAGGCTACTGTGTCTGAAGGGGGAAGTGACTTGTCTGTGCGTGTGTGTGTATATATATATATGAGGTGACCTGCTAGCTATTCAATGTTTTTGGCAAGAGCATTTGATGATACAAGGTGTCCATTTTTTTCTAAAAGGCTGTGAAAGACACTATAGTTGCAGAAGTTCAAGTTGTGTTTTACTTTTTTTTTTTTTTCTCCCCGAGAAAGTGTTTCAATTATTATTTTCATTGCGCTCCCTATTTTGTCTTGGTGGTATGTCAGAACAACTGACTGCGATCACTTCAGAAATGCCTGGATCACTCTATCACCACGTCAGTGACGGTGCAGCACACAGGGGCTTTTGGTTCCAGCTGACTCCCAGCTGCTGTCAACTCAACATGCTGTCCTAGCGTTGATGTATTGCTCACATTCTTTGTGGGATCACCGTTGCTGTTGGTTGACAAACACTTTTGCCTGCTTGAAAGGTCATACTTGAATTTTATTGGGTAGAAGAACCTTTGAAAGATTGGGGAAGATGCTCTGCATACTGCTTATATGTAAGCCTTTGTATAGGTTTTGATGGCTTACAGTTCTTCAGTTATGTCTCAAAGAAGAGTATTTGAAGTGAGTTTGTGCCTTTCCTGACAAGCAAAATCACCCACCCAGGAGCTTCTGATTCTGTTTTTCCAATGTATTTTTCTTGTAGTATTGCTGCTTTGACATCTCCCTTAAAATGATTAATTAGATGAACCATGTCCCCACTCTTCAGGAGAAGAAATGGTGGGGGTTTTTTTCTCTTCAGTTGGAAGAAACATAATTTTAAAGGTCTGCTCTCTAAAAGTATTTGTGTGTCTGGCCAAGATGTTGTCAAGAATGCAGAGAAATTATGTTCTTTCCTGCTCTATAAATGTTAGCATAGGTGGGAGGCAGTTACTAGGTAGTAGATACACTGTCCTGGAAAATGGTTACATAGTAAAAGGAAGGATTTAAACCTATTATGCTGAGGGGTTTTTTTTATTTTATCCATTTTTACAGATGCTTCAATTTGTAGTAGCATGGTTGAAGTAAAGATATCGTTGTCTAATAGATATTGTATGTCTAAAAGTGCTTAGTCTGCTATTGCTGCTTTACCTCTTAAATTTAATAACCACTGCTCCATCTCTCCGTGATTAAACTAGAAAATTGGGGAAGTTTCTAGACTTCATTGGAAAGAAAAAAAAACAATGTATGTACTTGAACCTCAGTTGCTGTGCACATGTGTCTTCCCAGATAAGAGTTTCCTCTCTCTGTGCCTAGTCCTCCAGCTCTACCAGCTTCTCTTACTGGCAGTTTTGGAGGACACTACTGGGGGGCATGTCTCCCCATGCCCTTCAAGGGCAAAGTTCTTCAGTAGTTTGTCTTCTCTTTATTTCTGGTTTGTGTTCTTTTTTCTTCCAGCCTGGTGTTAGGACAAGAGGCAAAGGCAATTTGGATAGTGGTGGTGCAGGTTAAACACTTCCATGCTTTTGTCTTATCTCCCTCCCCTCCCCCCCCAATATTTTAATCTTTTGACCATTTTCAGTGGAATATATGGTGCATGAAACAATGATAACTACAGACAAGTGTTTTTTTTTTTCTTCAAGAATTCAATGAAAAAGCTAGTGTTTAAGTAGAGTGGACAGGAGTCCAGATTAACACTTGGCATGCAAAGACATAGGGAGCTCAGCAGGTGATGATTTAATTTGATCACAAACCAGTTGCGCAGAATCATGCACGTGCTTAAGCCACAGCGTGTGCTGTCAGGTTCCGAGCAGTCCTGGCTGGAGTGTTGTGAAGGTAAGCTCACTGAGTAAGGGGCAAAGCAGCTTTGGGATGTAGGAAGAGGTTGGAGTGTGTTATGGGAAGGAACTGAATTTTCCAGCTCCATGGGAATTGAGTAATATGATGAGAGTATATTTGGGAACATAAGAAACCACCCGCTTGTCTTCTGCTTCTGGGGAAAAAAAGTTAGAAGTTGTATGAAAGTAGTGAGCGTTGTGGAAGGTGTGTCCTATATAAGTCACTGTTAATCAGTGTAAACAATGAAGCAAGGTCTCATCTCTAGAGCAGTTATGTGGTGTGGAGAATGTCATTGGATTTGTAACATGCGCAGCTGCCTAACAGGGTTCAAAATTAGACCACCACAGATTTTTCTCTATACTGGCATGGAAGTGTTGTAGAAACTCAGATTTTACTATTGAAATGTCCTGAGAGACTTCAGGATATGTAATAACAAATCAGGATTGCAGACTTTGTGAAACCTATTCATCCTGTCTCAGCTGACTGAATCAACCTTCAAATTACAGAAGCATAAACTGAAACCAGGCATTAAACAATTATTAAATGAGCACAGTCCCCCCTATATAATGTGTGTGTTAGGTCTTTGATGCTTTCTCTTCCAGGTGGAAGGGAAATTTAAATATTTCATTGGATTCCTCTGAGAGTTAATGACTTGGAATATGTCCATCCTCCTTGTTGGGCTTGAGCTACGTGCAAACGCAAGCCAGGCAAACCTGCCAAGGTAGCATTCATTGTTGTCTAAGATACGCCTTAGTATTTGCATCCATGCCTTACTTCTGTTAATTATTGAATGCTGCAAATTCTGGAAGGTAGACTTTGAAACGTCAGAATAAAGTGCCCTAGAAAAAGGCTTAAACTACTACTTCCCCCTCCCCTTCAGATTTAGGTGACCATATCATGCTGTTTTGTCTGAGCTCGTTTTATCTGTGAAATGGTATTGGGAGGCCAGCTGATAGATGAATTAAATAAGATGATGATTACAGTTTGTAGGTTTATGTGATGCTACTCTGAGAAATAACTGCATGCTGACTGGATATTTAATGAAATATGGAAAGGTGCTAATTCTGGGATGTAAGAATAAAGTGAATGTTCTGTCAGACTTAATAATTGCAAGTACTCTTGCCTGTCTGTCAAGCAATCCTGACTACGCTTGTGTTTCTAGAGTAAGGGAATTGTTAGAATACTAAAAACAGTGAGATACTTCGAAGATATGGGATGAACAGCAGTGAATCAAGAACTTTCACATATTAAAAAAAAAGGCAGTCTCAATTTGAGTGTTTCCCCTCTATTTTTGTTGGGTGATGAAGTACTTGAGTGGAAGAAGCTATATAGCAGTAAACTGAAGTAGCTGTTGCCATGTGGAAGTTTGCTTTATTAGTCTGTGAGAGTCTGGGTTTGTTATTGGCAAACTATTTCAGCCGCTGGGTTGCAAGGGGTAGATCTCTAATGCTTAGAGCTGCTTACTAAGAGGTTGTGAATGTGATTTGGTATGAGAACAACAATTATACCCATTCAAGAAATATCTTGAAGATGTGAATATTCTTCAGCTATACCACAGCCATTGCAGAGTGTATGTCAACTGTGTTCAACTTCTCAGGTATCAGTAACTTGTCACCTGCATGAGGTATTATTAATTGGCCCTGCAGGGTCTGTGAGTTATTGGTCAGATGATGATGCAGAAGCAGGGATGGCCTTTGCATTGGGTTTATTGCATTTGTGCATCTGTCTTAAGAAGATACTTTTTGTACTGGGTGAACCATACGAAGTGATAATTTACTTTCCTGATCTGCTGAAGTGGAAGACGTTACATCAATCGCATTCTATGTCCAGTGAAATATGAGGCACTGTGTGTGGTGGCAGTTTGGGCGTTACCTGTTGGTGTTAACAGTGCAAATGCATGTTGTGCTGGACTCTGCCTAGCCAATGGACACATAATGCAGACTTTCTCTTATTTCTCTTGGTAGTTTGGGGACTTTGGTGCTTCTTTCCCATTCTGCTTTTTTATCTTCTGAAGGAGTAAGTTGGTGTAATTGTTATATGATGTACTTGATCAACTTTACAGATTGCCTTCTTTTCCAACAATTTAACTAGAAATCTATTTGTACGCTCATGGATTAGAGTGTCATTATGCTTTCTAAACTGATTTCTTTTTGATACTTAAATTCAGCTTTGTTATAACTGAGTATTCATACTCTTGCAAGCGGGAGAGGAGGGAGTATTGCAAGTGCTACATGCAAGAATATTTAATGAAACAAAACATATCGAATTAGCTGGCTGTCTAGCATGCTTCTCAAAATATTGAAAGAAGTATGGAACTGAAGGGCAAAAAACCTGCAGGCATCTCTGAGATAAAAGCATCTTGGCAGCTCTAGTTAAGATTATCGTTTATGTAATTTCATATTGTCTTACATTCTTTGTTATTCCAGTACAAAATGTAATTAAAGACTGCAAAATGAAGCACTAAAGTTTCAGGAAATGGTAACATATCAACCCAACTGAATAATCCTACTTGCCACACTTTGTGATTTTAATATGTTGCAGCAAAATCTTAAGGATGACTATACTAAAGTACAGAAGTTGATCAGAAAGTTAGGATGGGGGAAGAAAGTAACCATCACCCAAACAAATGGAGCAGTAAAACTATAAGGTTCAGAATTTTAACAGAAAATTTCAAGGAAAATTGAATTGGCCGTGTCTGTTGTTTAAAGCCTGCATTTACCTGACTTTGCAGTTAATTGTGGTAAGCATAATTAGTAACCTATTTTTAAAGTTATAAAGGTTGTTTTGTGTGTCTGTGCTCTCCCCCCTCCCCAGTCTTCCCCCAGTAAAATGCTTCCTTTGATTCTAAATTAGTGATTTGACTCAGCCTTTATGTAGTTCTCTTCTGGCAATATCTTGGGCTTGACCCACCTTTCATACTGCACGTCAGCAGTGTTCTTACCCGGCTCATAGAAAAGAAAATCCTTGAAGAGTGAATCTGTGTTAAATAAAGTAGACTTTTAACAATTTAGAGGGTCAGATTGACTGGCATGTGATAGCTGTTTTATGCATTCTGGGGCTACAAAGCACTGGAGAATGCAGAGCCCCTTCAGACAGGTTTACAGCCACTTTGCCTCACTGACTCAGGGCAACCGGACCCACAGTTTATTTTCATTCTTGATGTTTTGTGAACTCCTGATGTTTTTCTTTTCCTTTTTTCCACCCTTCAAATATGTGTCTGTTTCCTCCTCCTGTGTGTCCTTCTTGTTGGCTAATTTAGATGCAGCAGGTTTGAGGATGTTTAGGACGTAAGATTAATTTTTAGGGAACAAATCCTACAGGCATGTTTCCCTTCATTGTGCCTGTGACTTCTCATTTTTCAGTCTGATTGAAGCCACGACTGCCTGAACAAAGATGGCCACTACTTGCCTTCTGTTTTAGCTACTGGGAATGAAGCCAATAGCCCCCAGGGGAGCAAGTGGCTTCCTATCTATAGGGATATAGATGATGACTTTGAGAAAGGATGAAAGCGAGGTAACAGTTTTTCTTTGCTGAGAGGCAGCCTATGGCATCCGTCCTTCTGAGAATGTAAGTAAATGGCAGCTGTTGTGGAAAAAGGGCAATTGTTTTGAGAGGTTCTCTGGAGATCCATGGGAGAAAATTGCAGCTAAATCTAAATTTCTTCTCATAGCCTCTCTGTTGCACTAAATAAACTGTAACATACTAATCTTAAATACACATGCATGGAGATGATTTGAGGAGCAATTCTGGTAGCACATATTTAAGGAACATTTTACATCCTTTGAACTAGTGAACTTTGAGAATTGTTTAAAAACAAAAAGAATCCATTCAGTACAGAATGAGTAAGTGCTGTAATGCTGTAGGGGATAACTATAGTTCTGCATGACTGGAAGCTTTAAATCGTAGGTTTAAGTACTGAACTCCCAACTATTTGAAGCTAGGATAATCTCTATCTAATGGTGACCTACTTGTGTTTTCTTGTGCTAGTCATTCATGGTACAGCTCTTTTGGAAGCAGCATTTTGACAGCTTTGTTCCCTCTCTTTCCTCTGCTTAATGAGTAAATTTGCAACTTCTCTAGTACAGTTCACTCACTGGTACAAGGTAACATCACAACTCGAAGTGTGCTACTGAGGGTTACTGATGACATCAATATTTTGCTTCTCAGTGGATTCCCTAAAAGTGGTGTGAGTGACCCAAGTTAGAGGTTAAAGCAAAGCAAGCTGGCAAGGCTTTGGATTTGTGTTGCACCGCAGAGCAGATGTACTTGAGCAGCGTTTAAGCTGTCATGGCCTTGGTAACACAGAGTTCAAAGTAAAGTAAATGCTTTGGCAGTTGGCTTGTGCTCATAAAACTCGTCTTTGCAGATCTAGCTCACTTCTAAACATTTGTCATTCACTGCCTAACATCCCATCTGCACACTCAGTCGGTAAAGGTTGTGTAGGTGCACTCTACCTGTGCAGTTTATGCTTATCAGACATTGCAAGCACTTGCTGTCTTAATGTACTGCTCTGTGAGGTTAGTGTTATGTCATCAAAATACCTCTGGAAATTGGCATTAATGGCTTAAAACCTCTCTAATGGAGAGGTGGATCTACTTGAGCTGTAAAGGTGGAGAAATTTACCCTGTTTGGTATCTTTTCCAAACGTAAATTCCTCTGAAAGCTTATAATACAGATATGTTTCAGTGTTGAGAGTGAATTAAGTCTGCCTTTGTCCTCCCTTCTGTAAAAGTGTAAGTAATAGGAATGCTAGGCCAATACACTCCCACGTGTGTGTAGATGTGTACTAATGCAAGTAATTTGGGTGCATATATATTGTATATCCCCATCTGGCCAAGCTGCTTCTCGAGTACGATATCTGTTTAAGTAAAAACTGTACTCAAATTTGTTATTGCAATTGGTAATGTTTGCATGTAAAAGCACCCAAATTCTGCAACCCATCATGGTTACAGGAT
The DNA here is from genome assembly GCA_013400055.1 of Nycticryphes semicollaris. Lineage (NCBI taxonomy): Eukaryota > Metazoa > Chordata > Aves > Charadriiformes > Rostratulidae > Nycticryphes > Nycticryphes semicollaris. The sequence goes on along the minus strand of VXBJ01002854.1, from coordinate 443,046 downwards.
ACTGATCTATGATGCTTATACTGAATTGCCATTGAAGCGTGGGTTGTTAGACTTCTGCCCTTGTGGGCAATATGCTGCTTGTAAACATACTCCTTTCACACTGGATAATACCTTTTCTGATGCACAGATAATACCCATTCCTGGCTTGGTAGTTCTGCTCCAGTTTGCCGACTGGAAGAGGCAGTGTGATTGACTGGGCACTGCAGCTTGGTGGCTCTGTCCCAGCTCCCTCTCCTGGCAAGGAGGACTGGGGAATGGGAGCAAAGCTGTGAGCACCTCGGGACTAGGACTACAGCACAAGGCTGTTGACCGCGTGGCAACACAACTATCTAGTAATAGCTCAATTGTTTTAATTAAATACTGCCTTTGTTTAGTATTGTTCAGCGACCACACCATTGCTGCGTGAGCTGTTGAGTTGGAAGGAATGCAGAAGAATTTTTCTGCTGAATTTATTGGAACGTCTATTTAATTCTGCTTCCCTTCTCTTATCCGTGTTGGCTCTGAAGTTAAAATGGATTTTGTCTAAAAAAAGAAAAATTAAAATAGTAGTTTAAAGATCACTTAGTGACAATTAAAAAATAATTCCCCAAATTCCGTCAGGTTGCTTTATTAGCTGTGTACAGAATGTTTTTCTTGTAAATCAATACCAGATTATCCATATATAAAATAATGTTTTATCTGTAAAATTAGAACAAGCTCAGCTTTTCAGCAGCATCGGAATCAATCATTTATTTCTGCTACGTAGGCTCTTGCTAAGGCACTGGTTTTATGGCATGTGATAAGCTGTTGAAATATAGAGCATGCTGTTTTTAGCAGGAGCCAACAATTCCCTAATCTGTTAGGTTATTGGGATTATATTTCTGAGGTTGCTTAGTAAGGATTTTGGGCAGTATTTTATGGTTTCAGGCTGTTTTTAAACCCTGAAGTCTGTTTTTTAGAACTCGGTAGGGGTGGGGTTTTTTCGAAGTCACTGAGTTTAAACAAAAGCACCAAATGTGTGAATATTCAATTTTCTGAAACTTTGTTTTTATGATGATTAACATGTAAATAAAAATCCTCCTTTGTTTAAAGAAATACACGTTCATTTTTTCCTCTGTAAAGTTTCTCTGTATGTGGTATCGGCTGCACACTACTTAACAATGTGGAAAAAAGGGTTAGCATTAAGTAACTCTGTTTCTGCTATAAAAAGCAAAATTAGAATAGATCTTAACAGCCATTGCCAGGTAGACGTATTCTATGTGGCCACGGGAGTGAAGACTTTGCTGGGTAGTGTTTTGGAAGATTTCAGGCTGTGTTTCTTTGCTTATGTAAAACAGTGGTCTTTGTTTGGCACTTCCAATGGCGCTGGGAGTGTTGTGTAGCTTCATTGATTGGTTCCATGCAGTGGAAATCTGACCTTTAGCAGATGTTTGAGAAATTGCCAGCATTCAGAGTGATCAGCAGACTAGACAGTTTTTTCCTTGTTATGTCGATGAGAACCTCCATTAGATCAGTAACGTGGGTGACACTGTTAAGCTTTTAACTGATTAGTAAACTTTTTGAAACCAGGCAGATTTTCCTGCAGTGTAGAGCTGCATCAAGTAATTTGGTTTTTTGTAGATGTAATTTTGCTAATTGAGTAGCTAATATAAATATTTTGATAATTCAAGTGTTTTGGGGTGGTTATATTTTTTTAGTAGTAATTTAGATTTTAGGGAAGTTTTGATTTGTCTGTATTTTTCTTAAAAGGTCAGTTTTAGCATGCTGTTAAAGCATCAGTTTGGGATAAATGCTTTCAAAGAAAAAAGAACAAGCTTAAATGGGCTGGGGAGGGGGGAGGCAGCAGTGAAACATATCCCATCTGGAGCATTTGGCTTGGAACAGGATGTTGCATGACTCCATGTGAAGTCTGCTCTCACGAACAGTATCCTAAGTAATGTAGGAGATTCAGCTGCTTAGTGGTGGGAGTTTAGCATGAAACGAGGTCTGTTTTCTCAAACTCCAACGGTTAGAACTACAGGAAAGAGGTGGGACTTAATAAGAGATTTATGTGATGAATAACTCAACAACACCAGCAGTTGCCAGATTAAACCCTTTCCTGCAGGTGCTGGCTTTCCTCAGAGCTCTACAATTGTTTTTCAGTGTGTTGCATGTGGGAAGAAAAATTATTTAAAGGATTAGATCTTTAATATGAAAAAAATAAAGGAAGTTGCCTATTTCTGGTTTTAGATTTAAAAAACAAACAATTGCAAATTATGTATCAAATAATTGGCATTATGTATCTTGCATACTTCTGTGTTTTCTTGGGGGGTGGGTGAGGTTTTTCCTTTTTTTAATTTTTTTTTTTTTTTTAACATCTTGGGTGTGGAAAACAATTTAAGAAACCAGCCTGTACTGCAAGCCAAAGGGTAGTCCTACCTGAACAACCAGTCCTGCTATTGTGGACTCTTGGGCAAAATGTGTCCTGTGAATATATGTGGTTTTTTAATCGCAGTTAGAAAGGAAGGGATGAGATGGTAAGAGAAGCCACACACATTAGAAAGCCTGGAAATCTTTGCCCTTTGCTCTCAGTGCTCAAGAACACTTAATTTTTCCAGTGCTATGGAACTTGTCAGGTATGTTTCTTTATTTTTATGATTCCCGTGAAGTTGTGCCAAAATTCCTTGGCAGGTCATTTTGGTATCTAATAATCTATGTACGAAATCATACTAAGTTTTTCTCAGTATATGCAGTACTCTGCTCCCTTTATATGAGTTGAACTAGAAAAGTTTTCCCTGCTTGTGTTGTAGCGCACTTAATGTTACTTCTGAATCTTGTTTCTCAGCCTTCATTTCCTGATCTAAACAAGCAGTAATGGGAGATGGTAGCAACTGATTCCCTGAGGGGGTTAGATACTTGTTTCTGTCTGGTTCATCAGTGATATCTTCCTTCCCATCCTAAGAGAGGGAATTAGGAATAGGTTTTTGCTGTGGCATTCTGTCCTCCCTTTTTATTTTCATGAAGTGACTGGGGAATAAAGCATCTTGGCCTCACTGGTTGTGTGGGAAGTGAAATGCATGGGAGAAAAACATGATGCTCTTCCTCCCCCTGTGCAGTTAGTTTTCATACACACAGTGAGTAAATATACTAGTGTAGGTGTTTGTCCGCAATGTTGAGAACTATTGCGGTTGCATGATTGCAGGCTTTGACACTTTTTAATACTTTTAGTAGATTATGATACATGAGGTATTTGTATCACAGTGAAATAAAAGTATCAAAAGCTCTGAGAAAGCCAATAATGAACAATGCTTTCGAAAGTATTTATTGCATATACTCTCAATTTATTACAATATTAATGTTTGTTGACAGTAGAAGACAGACATCTCTGTCTTGAGTGTTAGGTGAAGTTTCATACGAGTAAAAGTTTTTTCATTTACAGTAAATTTATTGTAGCACAAGATATAGTGTACATACAGTTTACAAGGAAACAAGACCAATTACTAAAAATAACATCCAGATTTTCAGTCTCTGTACAGTGAAGCAGACGGCGTTTGGTAAACGAGGTAGAAACCTTAAGTTGTCATTCCCTTGTATGTTTTGAAAACAGTTGACTTTTTTGTTATTGTCAATGAATACTTGTTATCTTACACCACCAGGTTCTGCAGTTGCTGACTCCTTCAGTCAAAATCTTCTTACAGTGTGTTTTCCTGAAGGAAACACTTGTGTCCCTTAACTTGAGTAGTAATTTTATTGTGCATTCCCAAAGGGAATGGGAACAATTACGACACAAGTATGCTCTATCTTCTTTTGCATTAATTTATCATAATACAATAGAATTTTCAAAGGTAGGTACACTCGGAGAAGGCTGTAGTTGTTTGATTTATATTTGGAGGTTATAAATGTCCTGCTTAGTTGATCTTTTTTCCCCAGAGTTCTTGTCTGTGTTCCACATAACTGTAACAGTAAGTGCACAATCTGTTGCACTATGTGGGGTTTTTTTGTTTGTTTTCAAGATGTTTCCTCATTTAGAAAATTTGAAGTAGATGAGGTGTCTTAATATCGTTACAAAAAAGTTGCACTTCTTTAAAGATTCTGATTAAAATCTGAGTTTAAGTGTTAACAGAATTAGAAGGACCTCCTCAAAAAATAAACTTGAAATACAGAATGAGTGCTAAAAATTCGAGGGAAGTTGTTCTTCATTTTTTGTTTTTATAGCATAGGTTGAATCAGGTAACAGAGAAAATTCTTATCTTAATTTTAAATCAGCAAGATGCTAGTTGGGAAATAAAGGGGAGAAAGGAGGAGATGAAGAGTACCAGTCCTTTTATTTGTACTTCAGGCTTCGTATTTTAATCATTCAATTCTATAAAGGATTTAAGTAACCATTATAAATATCAGAGTCTATGCAGTAGGTACATTTATCATAGTTATCACTTCTAGAATTAAAAAAAAACTGCCTTGGACATACAGCAAACATTTTTTTTTCTTGTTCCAGAAACTTGCACAGATGGTGGGCAAATTATGTACAGTCCTGAATTAATGCTTTTTTTATTCTCTGTAGCATGCATTTTGAATTGCAGGGAGGGTTTTTTTTTTTTTTAATCCCGGGCACAGCCCTTATACGTACAGTCTATAAAATCATTGTGCATAAAAAATATTCTTATATTTTATCATTAAAATGCCATTTATTCAAAAATATTTTCCTTGCTGTTGGTACAGGGAATGTCTGTTTGAGTTTTTCCACTGTATACTCATTGCCAGTGTTTTGTTCTTAGGTCTTTACTTTCTGGATTTAAAAACATCAAGAGTTGGATTGTGTTATCTGTTGGATCTATTGTTCTGTTGGTGTTATCAATGAATCTATTGTTTTTCCTTAAAAGGATCTTTGCAAGAAATTCCTAGGAGAGTAGAAAATGCGTAACATTGTTGCCTTCACATTTTTATTTGAGTTACAGTGCACTGGAGGTTTCTAGGACAATTTCTAGTTTTTTTAAAAAAAAGTATGCTGGAGCCTTTTTTCTTTTTTTTAAACCATGCAATTAAAGTAAAACTTGTAAATATTTCTCTGTAGTTTGCAGAACTGTAGTACTGAAATTAGTTAGGGTATAAAAAGTTGACCAACCTTCCTCATTGTACTTGAAAAATTTTGTTGCAGGACAAAAAAATTGTTAGATGAGAGAGCAAAAGTATATCTTCTGAAAAACACTAGTAGACAAACAAGAGAGAATTTTCATGTACGTATCATGAATCATTTCTATAACCTTAAGTGCTTTCCACCCCTATATTCCTGAAGCTTTTACACATCAATAATTCCATTTATTTGAAACAGTCCTTCCTGTGCTGTAGCTTTTGCAGCAGCAACAACCAAGTGGGCAGTTGTTCAGAGGAGCAGGCTGTCATTGTATTTCTGTGATCCAACACGGTTTCTATTGCAACACCTTCGTCCCACCTGAAAAACCACTGACATAAGACCTCCATTACATTTAGTATTACATAAACATACAGTCTTGGTTCCCAAAGAGTTTGTGTTCAGAACAAGTGACACTGGCTTGAAGTGATTGTATTTCTGTTGTAGGGTATGAGTACTAACACACAGAGATTGCAATTTGACAGCTGTCCTCAACTGAGTACAGAAAATCCCAATTCATATCAGTGTCTACAGGTGTTGGGGTTTTTCTTTTTAAACACAAATAAACAACTGTTAGAAGACTTTTGAAACAAACTGACAAAAGATAAATATTTGTGACCAAATTGTCTGTGTACGCTACTAAAGAGTCTTTATTCTGGTATAGAATCATAGAATGGTTTGGGTTGGAAGCCCAAAGAAGCTGTGGAAGCCCCGTCTCTGGAAGTGTTCAAGGCCAGGGTGGTTGGGGCTTTGAACAACCTGGTCTGTTGGGAGGTGTCTCTGCCCATGGCATGGGGGTTGGAACTTGATGGTCTTTAAGGTCCCTTCCAGCTCTAACCATTCTATGATTCTATGGTAAAGAAGAGGTTGAGGACATGGATTAAGACAGTCAGAAAACCCAAGAAGGTGTAGTTATGTTCCTTCTTCTGCTCCTAGAATGCTGTTTAATTTTGGCAGGATGTTTCCTGATGTCTTGTTTGCTGACATGCACCACCGCCCCTGGTTTTAATTTCCTCTGGACTATTAGTAATACTGGGAGATACCTTAGTTCAGAGTTAGAATGAACTTTGATCACAGTTCGTGGACCTTTTTGCACTGGTATACTATGAACTATAATGACCCAGTTCTGTGTAAAAAGCCTGGCCTTTTCTGAAAAGGGAAACAAAGGAAAGAAAAATAAAGGAAGAACATATAGATCTGAAAAATCTTAATACTTTGAAGCTTCAACTGTTAGTACAGATTTTATTTTTCTTCTCTAATGCTGCAGTTAATGTACAGGAAAGTAGGCTTCTGGAAGTTTTGTTTCTGAATCCTTTGTTAGTGTGTGCCTTTAAGCTTTTAGCTACATCAGAAAGATTATATGAGAGTCTGTTTTTGAATAGGTGATGACACTCCAGTATGAAGTACTAGACAAAGATCAACAATGTGAAAGAAGTAGAGATGTAGCTCTGAAAGATGACTTGCAGAGGAGATTGAAACCCCAAGTCTGGAATGGTAACAAGAAGCCATTTCTGACTAAACCAACGCAAGTAATTTGGCTTGAAAGAAGGCACCAAGTACAATCGATCACAACACTAAAGGAGAAGACTTTAGAAGAGTGCAACTCAGATTTCAAAAAATAAAAATTGAACACAACAGCAAAAGTAAAATACCTCTGTGTCTTAGAACAACTTAGAAACTGTCTTTATTATACTGCTTAGAGGTGATTTAGGTAGGAGTAAGAGAAAATTCCCTAATTAAATATTCTAGTCCTATCATGAAAGAATAAACATCTGGAAAATATCTTCCAACACTTTAGTGGATAATCAATGAAATAGATAAATGTTTTACTACGTTTCTTTTGCCTTTCAGGATTCTTGTCTTGATACTTTTTGAAGTTTTTGTTTTTATTATTTTTCTCATCCACTTGATGAGATTTCTTTGGTTGGCTTGTTACTTAAAGGCTAATAATCTTGATTATAAGAGCCAATGTTCCATCGTCATCAGAACACAGAAATTTACCGTGTTGTAGTTGATAATCTATATGAAATAAATATAGTGTCTCTGTTTTGTAGGTGAACTTTTATCTTGGTTTCCTGATTACTCTTTCAATAATACCTCAGTTCTCTTACTTCCTGTAAGCTGACCAAAGAATGTTGAGTTGTGTGAGGTTGTCTGATTGTATTCCTGCTCTTGGTATGAACTAGGCCTTGTGAAAATGTCTCTGGTACAATCAATCTAATGATTAGCTTTCCCTGGTGTTGTCTGTCACTATGCTAAAGCTTTGCTGGTGTCCTTTTGATATTCATAGCTTTATCTGACAAAACCAAGAGTGTGAGCTTATTCCTGGTTCATTTGGCTCACTGTCTGGAGAAAGATGTGGAAACACAGAGCAGCTGAGAGGCACTTGGTCTTTTTTCCTAGGCTGGATTTCAAAGTAGAGGTATCAAAAGCTCAACTCAAAACTTTCTATTTTTTTACATTTGTTTATTTATTTATTTATTTATTTATTTTGTTATACCTCAAAGATTTGCTGTTAAAAAGTACAATGTTTATTCAGGCTCTGCACTGTAGTTTTGGGTAGGACATAATTTTTCATACCAACATACAAACCAGATTGAACTTTGGTATGGATAGATAGATACTGATAAATACTTCTAAGTCCAGGTCTAATCTAGAGTTTAGTCCTTTGAACCTTTGAAAGATGACTGTTTTGGTGTATTGAAGATGGCTAACTGGATTGTCTTGGTAGAAATTGGGAAAGCCCTGAGCTTTTAACACTTCTATTGATTTCCTGTAGTGATGGTTCAGGTTTGGGCTGTTCAGCTGATGTGAGGCATCAGAAAAGCTCATGTAATCATCATAGCTCTCTGCTTAGGTCCTTCTCGTGTCCTTCAGGTTCCAGCTGTGTGTGTTCAGACTGTCCCAGGAGGACTGAAGTTGTCTTGTTTCCTCCTGATTGGTTTTACAGCCATACCTTGTTAGCTAAGGCTACAGCCAGGTGATTCGATGATGTTTCCTGCCTCGAGAGGTAGATTTCTGTTTGTAGTTAACTCCTATTTTGGAAATGAGGAACAATAGCAAATAATGAATTCTAACAAGGAAGTAACCTGTCCCTTTCACCGCACGCTTTCATTCAGCCTCCTGTAGCACTTTGTGTCTGCTGACAACCTGCTGGACAAACTTTATCTTCATAACAAGCCATTTCACTGTTCAAATTGAGTAAATGCCATTAACATGTAGAAATTAATATTTAGTATTTTAAATGTTCTTATCTTCAGTTTAGTCAGATTGTAAAATATGAAATACATATATACAGTTTAAAAACAGTGTAATCTTTTTTTGAATTTAGCAATACTGATTCCTTATTAAATGACAGGTGTTGGTCTTTTTAGTGTGACATTAAAAATGTGCATATATGTACATATGAATTGCTTGTACTTAGCCATCTAAATAGCTAAAGCATTAATTTTTTTAATTGTTTTTTGTTCACCTTACCTAAAAATCACGAATGTCTGATTCAAATACAAAATTTCCTCTATTTTTATTTTGAATATGTAGGCTTTCTATAGTATATCTGCTTGTTAACACTTGTTTTTAGAAATTATTATTTAGAAATTTAAATATAGGAAGAAAAGTTTCCTGTGCTGTATGAGGATGAAGAGAATTTGAAAGCTTTTTTTTTTTTTTTTTTTCCCCCCTAAGCCTGCAGGACCAGGGAGGCTTTTGTGTAATGAGTATATTTTAACTGGTTATTGCTATGATTTAATAGTTAAATGCTTTCTTAAAATTGTTGTCACTTTTGTTTCTCATTTTAGATGTGTAAATCCATATATTTGTGGCATCAAAAACACTTTGAAAATTGTGTTATTTGCCTTGGGTTTCTTTGTAAATCCAGTACAGTCATGATTTAATTTGTGGTTTGCACGTTGCTTTACTTTTCTATTAAGATCTCAGTTTGGAAAGAGGTATGAAAAATAGGTGTGTCAAATACTTTAATTACTGAAGTGATTCAAATAGCTTTTAAAACAATTTGGCACTTCTGTGGATTGTTGTCTTATCAGGGACAAATCTTTGAAAAAATAATTTCAAAATCTAAATTGCATGCAAGTGTGTTTTTTCTTGCAATTCAATGCAGTTCATATTTTCTCCCTTCAGCTTTCCTTTCAAAATATGCATTTTAAATTGATGGATGAATGACATGTTTCAAAGACGGTATTGGGGCCTCCAAGTAGGATGCATTTTTGTTCTGTCATTTTCCCTGCAATCTTACTGTATGCTCTCCGTGATGTGGCGGTTGCTTAGCAATCCAAGCTACAGACTGAAGCCCGCTGTTGCAGTAGGACTGGTATTTTTCTTCAGTTTTTCAACCATTTTTGTCTGCATCTTCTCTGCAGAAGCTGCTTTATTGTCAGTGTTAAGTGTGCATTTCGGGGAATGCTGAATTAGGGTTTCAAAAATAATTATAAAATGTAGATGTTGATAATTTCTGTGTTTATTCGCCCATAATGTATCATGAGATTACTGTTTGCTTGAAATAAATATTTGTTTTAATTTGAAGACATCTCTGTGTTTGTTTTAAAGCTTGATATAAGGAAGCTATCTTGAAAATTCGTGTTTATCAAAGCATGTATTTGCTACATCTGGCCCTGTTCCCTCCTGCACGTGGCATATATTTGACACGTCTTCCAGCAAGTGTGTGTCTCTGGTTTATTCAGAAGCCTGTTGAGACAGCAGGGTTGTCTTCCATATTCTTTGATGTATGAAGTGCACTGAGCATATTGGCAGTTCAAGTATGGCCTCAGCTTGAGTGTGTCTGTCATTGTGTGTCTGGAGGATACAGGCTCCTCTATATAGTTTTATAAATTTTTGACCAGATGATCCCTAGGCTGCAGATTTTACTTTTTACTGAGCAACAAGAGTAATGCTTTCAGGGGGTTCGTCTCTGTATTTCAGAGGGGTTGAAGTTGGATGCTGTTATGCCTTTATGTCTTTATTTATGGCTTATAAGAAATAAGTCTTGGTCCACTCCTGCTAGACAGACCCAAAACCTCCATGCCACAAAAAACCCAGGGGATTTCCAGGGAGTTCTGAAATAGTCAAGGCTTCACACCATGCAGATAACAAACTAACTGGCCTCTCTTTTTTGTACACTTCAACTTTGCAGGTTATAACCTTCAGGGATAATACACCTACTCTGTTTTCCTTTGAATAAACAGAGAATTTAAGTCTTCAAAATAATGAGTATGATGTTTCATAGTGGTACAGTGTGTCAAAGGAGATTTAAGCTTTGAGGAGTTGTCCTTTTGACTTCCACAGCTCAGATGAAAAGATGCCCCTTCTGTCCTAAAAAGCAAATCAGTAGCAGGACTTTGTCTTTCTATTTCCAGCTGGACAGGGTGCTGGGCCATCTTGTCTAGTCTGTGCTTTTTGCCAAGAAAGGTCAGACCAGATGATCCTTGAGGACCCCTCCAACCTGGTGTTCAATGATTCATTTAAGAGAAAATAAAATTTTATGTTGTTAAGTTTTTATTACTACTTGCAAGCTCCACAAATAATCAAAACAGATGTACAGATTTGAACATTTGTCCAAACAATTTCATGGGGTTTTTAAATGCTGAAATAGTATCAAATAAGCAACACTATTAATCTGTCCCATCTTCTAAGGAGCTTTCAGTGTTCTTTCCTGTAAAACATGTATCTGATCGTACAGTGTTTTTCCTAGTGCTTGAAAGTTAGCTGCAGAGCTCCTGCATTTTTGAGAAGAGCATTTGTTAAATGGTAGAAGAATTGTAAAAGTCTGATTAATAAAATATACCAGTTTTATCAAGAACATTTTCAGATCTTCTAAAGACTTACTGTAGTATTGTGGGTGTCCACTCACCCCTGCTAAAAATATACTGTATATTTAGTATTTCTTTATTTGTCGAAATGAAATACTTCCTTGTCTACTATTAGAAGTGCAATTTTTGTACTTAATATCTCAGATTTTCAATAGAAATGCTGCCTATTTTTTAAGAATACATGGAAAAAATAAATGGAATTTTTTAATCCTAAAGTTTAAGTTGAATTAATCCTTAGTGTAAGACCAATCTGTTGCTGTTATTGCAGCTTTTTAGGCTTTATAGATTGATGCCAATGTATTTTCAAATTTTTCTCCTGTACTGTTTTGCTTGAAGAGTTAGCAAAATGCAAACATTTAGCATTTCAATGTGTAAAGAAAATGTATGATGATTCTTTTATGAGTTTCTTTTAATGTTCAGTGACTATGAAATGCTAATGTGAAGGACTGAGAAAATTTGGTAGCATAGAACAACATCGCAAGCTCTTTATTAACCAAAAAACCCTACTGTTGTCTTTGGTTGCTATTTCATCACTTCTCCATGTGGAAATGGGTAGCGCTTGTATAACACAGTAATAATTTTACTGGGTTAAGCTGTTTTGCTTTATAGCAAATTGTGCTTTGATTGAATTTGATTAGTTAAAGATATATTTAGTAAGACTTAACTGCTGGATAATGCCATTTCCATCAAAGAAACAATCTGTAAAAACCTGAGAAGGCAAGGATATTTAGAACAGGATGGGAAGATTTTTTAAAAAACACTTCTATTGGGTTCAGTCCCTGTATATCTACAACTAGCTTTAATTTATACCAGTTAAGTATTTGGCAATCACATCCAGCTCAGTAAGTAGATGGAGAAGTTTTCTGGAGCCTTAGTGTACTTTGTTTTAATTTTCGACTGCACACATTGCTAAAAAATCCCGCTGGACCTAAGCAGGCTGTCTGAACTGTGCGGGGTTCTGACCTCCAGAAACCTTCCTGCCAGTATGGAACTTGCATCGCTGCCTGTGGTGGTTCAGTTTGCTGCCTCCGTCTGCCCCTTCAGCCAGAAAGGGGAGTCACTGGCTGCTCGCTTGGCTCCTTGGATGAATTTTATTTTCCAAAGGTAGAATTTTTTTTTTTTTTCCTCTCAAAATCGGGAAACTCCCAACACTGTCTTTACTAGGCCAAGAATAAGCCATTTGTAAACGTCCCATAATCTGTATGTGCCCCAGAATTGAAGTTATGAGGTTGCAGTTAACACTGGAAAATATGTGGAGGGAAGAACTTAATTTAGGCTTACATTTTCATTTGTTAATATGAGAATCTTGTCCTGACACCTTGTCATGTAGTTTCTGCTTCTTAGTTACTATGTGTAAGTTGGAGGCATCAAATGGGAAAATTTTGTTTTCCTCTGCTGATGGTACCATGGGTTTAAAAAAAAAAACACCTCCAAACCACAGAACTTTTAAAAGATTTTTACTTATTGCATTTGAAACACTTTTTTTTATTTTTTAATCCTGGGATATTTTCAAATACATTTCTGCTAAATTATATACAAGGTTTACATTCTTGTACATAAAGACAGTACATTGCAAGGTTGGAAAACTCACAGCTGATTTTTGATGCTCGATTATGTGATAAGAGTTTTTGGTATATCCTTCACATTCTGTAACCAAGGATTTTGAATTCCACAGATGATTTTTAGCACCAGATTTTTGAGTTCTCAACTCATACAAATGGTGTATAAAGTATATATGGATTATAATTGCACAAGGTGTGATAGTCTGTCTCTTTCTTTTCATTTAAAGATGTTATGAATGAAACTCAGTGGGATGTGCCCTGGCACATTACTTACCTCATCAGTAGGTAAATTTGTGTTGATGAAAGACTATTTAATGTGGTACAGAATCAGAACTGTTTTCTTTGCCTTATTAAAAACATCTTATGAAAAAGTTTGCGTTTTTTTCCCTAGAAGTAAATATTTTGCTAACAATCTTCAGGTGATAAAGGGGAAACTGTACACTCCTCCCTAGGCCAGAAAACAACTTGTATTCTGTTAAACACAAGTGAGGTGTGTGGATCATTTTAGTGCACCGGGTTGGAAACTTAGGAAAGAAATGCTATACAGCACTCTTAGTTCTTTGTTACTAGAGATTACTTTGCCTTAAAATGACTCAGGTTTTTAGTAATTCTTGTAGCTGTATGGCCTAGAGCTCTTGCCAGGGCAAACTTAAGCTCGTATAAACCTAACCAGCCTTTGGGTTGTTAACGCTGCAGTTGTCAACACTAACCAGCCCATGGGCAATGTGTACACTACTACAGCATGGCTTAGTTACAGTGTCCACTTGCTCAGGTGGTTTCAAGACATTCTATGGTGTGTGGGCTATGCTTTTTAGCATTATAAGCCAAACTTACTGGAAGTCAACATTGTTCGTGACAGTTTAAAGGTTTCCAGAGTTTGTTTGGGCTGGCGTATTTATTTGGAGCAGAAGTGACTGGAAAACACTGGATCGCAGTGCTGCATGTAGAGAATTTCACCATGATTGTTGTGTTTTGGCTTGGAAACAGCAATGTTTTGTTGCAGTTTTTTGGCTGACTTCATTGGAAATTAATTTGTTGTCTTGCTTTACTTGGAAAAGCATACTAAAAGCTTATGCTGCTTCCTGTTGGAAAATAGTAGTGAGTTACAAAATTAGCACATTAATGCCAATTATAAATATAATATCATCCCAGTGGGAATTTCTCCTTTTTATGCAAGTGAATGCATACATGGTGAGAAAATTTTAGCCGCTCTGGGAACACAAACTTCTGTATAGCTGACAAGGCAAGAAAGCAAAATTTGGCTGAAAAAATCTCAAAATCAACATTAATTCTTAGGGAGGCAAGTATCGTGGAGTTTCTTGCTGTACAAAGTTTTATCAGTGAAGCAAGAAAGATTAAATATCTTCAGCCTTTGCACCCCTTAGGGTGTCTAGCTTTGGCTCTACGTTTTATTTTGTTGGCGTAGGTTGCTGGATTGCTTCCTTTCTTCCTTCTCTCCCTTTTTTCACTCCCCTTCGTAAGTTGTGCTGCTTTGGATACCGCTTCTGTCTGTGCTGTAGATCAGTGTGCAGAGAAGGAGGAAGCCTGTGCTCTTCAGAGGCTTTACCGTTGCCTGAGAAAAATTTGTAATGGATTTTCCCGATTTAAGTATTTCCTAGCAAAAAAAAGAGAATAGGCACAGGATTGGGCTCTGCGTGTCATCTGTCTTCCTTCTGCCTTTCAAAGATGTAATTTGGAAAGCCAGTAGATGGTTAATAGTCTTGGCATCGAAACCTGAGTGTGGTGGAAGCTGGCAGAAGTTAATTCCCAAGTAAGGTTGTGTGTGTATCGTACCAGAGGAGGAATATGGTGCCCTGGGCAATGGCGGGCTGGCTCTGCGCCACGCTCCATTCTCCACTTTTCTTGGAACTGCTCCTTTGAAGATCTAATTATACGGTGCCAGGAGACTCTGCAGATAGCTCAGCAATTACTCCCACTGTTGTTGCACCGGATTTTGGTTTATTAGGGGTGCAAAACTTGCACACAAACACTAGATGGTATCGCAGTTAGCCACAAGTTTTGGCTAGTGTCCAGAAGATACAGTATGTTTTAGTGTGGTGTTTCTAAACTGCTAACTAAAATGTTTTTGAAAAACACTTAGAAGTTTACTCACTTGATTCCCNTTTTTTTTTAATTTTTTTAATTTGATGCTGTATTGAGGTCTGGTGTTTAAACTTTGACACCCTGTTGTAGACTACCCAAGTAAAATGTCTTTCCAGATAGTAAAATAAAATTATGTGACCAGTCCAGAATAACTGAGTGGAATTTGCAGGAGGAGGAGCCAGGAGGATGGTGATGTTATGTTAGACAATAGTTTTTGACTGTATTGTCACTGCAAGTTGTCTTTAAATTTTGTCATTTGATCAGTTGCAGAACTAAATTTCTCTTTAGAACAGTTCAAAGTAGCTGCAAATGCAAGATACTGCTGCAAAGATGATTTGAGATATGATATGCTTTCATGCCAATGCTTTAAAGCATTGTTGTTTATTGTTAACTCTGTTTTAATTAAGGCAATTGTTATTCTGCAACTTTATAAATTAATTTTAAAATACTTACTAGAAACTAAGTTATTAAAAGGTGCTTTTCAGTGAAAGCTGTCAACCTAAAATTTTTGGTTTTGAAGTTTTGCTGCTGTTTTCTATTTCCTTTGTTAGAATTGCGGTGACAGCGGTAATAACTGAAGTGAGAGGATCATTTTATATGCAAACTGTTCTTATAGGGCTGATTCTAATACCCACCGCAAAGACAGCAGTAGTTTCCTGATAGTCTCAGTGAGTGAAATGGGCAGAGGGAGCAGGTAAGAGTAGTTGCGTTGATTAGTGAAGTGATGCAGAGATGGAGGATGACTGTGCTCAGCAAGGATAGTTGAAATGTCAGAGAACTGACAGCAAGCAAACGGCAGAAATTCCAGCTGTTGAGGTGGTGAATCCTGAGGGAATCCTCTGCCCTTGGGAGATAAAGAAAAAACGGTATTTAATGCAGGCAACTGCTCTGCACTCACTCTTGATGACCAAGTGACCAAGACCAAGTTGACCAAGCAATGAATACCAGGCAAGAAAGAAAATGAATAGTAAGATGAGCAGTGAGGTAAGAGGTGGAAAAACCAGTTGGCCGTGAATATGTTGGTGACAATGAGCGTGCAGGGGTGCTTGGGTGTCAGTATTTGGTAGAGGCAGATAAGGACTTGGGTGAGCAGTGAGCAACAGCTGCCGTTAGTCAGAGCAGCGAGTGGAGGTTGTGAGGAAGGGAACAATAAAATAAATAGACTGAGTGTAGTTTGACAGGAGAAAGAAACTATTTTCTTCATTTTTATTTGGACAGATTTTAAGTGGAGATACAATAATGGGCTGTCATAGAAGAAAATAATTGCAGGAAGTTATCTTCTGAATCTAGTCCTTCAAAGAGGGGAAGCAAAAAGGAAAGGAGTGTGTAGAAACAGAATAGCAATCATATGGGTTAAAAAAAGAGTATCTATGTGTGTGTGGGGTGGAACTGGGATGATGAATTTTGATACAGAAGTGAAACGAGGGTTGGTGCAAATTTAAGTTATGTACACAGAAGGGAGAAGGACAAGATGAGGAGGAGCAGTATGTAGTAGACATTTGGAAAGTGTGAGACAGAAAGTCTAGTCGAGGAAGTATGTTGCAGGCCTAAAATTAACCAAAATTAAAAAGACAGGAATATTTCTGTGACAGTGATATAAGTTCTCAAAAGCAGATAGAGGAAGAAACTCCAGTGTTGGAAGTTGCCTTGAATGTGGCTGAGAGTTGAAATTCAAAAAGGCAGCTGAGCATCTTCCCTTATCCAGTTTGTGTGACAAGCAGTGATTTTTTTTCTTTAATTGTGAGATGTAATGCTTTTAGAAGAGTTTGTTTGCTAATGCAGATAGTTTTTTTGATAGCTTTTTGGCTGTAGAAGTTCCCTCTTCTGTTTTTACAAGATGAGACAAAAGGTTTGGCATATTTAGCTTAGTGAGCGAGCTGAGGGATCGTATGGTGGTTCTTTCAGAATGTGTCAGGGGCAACTGTATAACCTACAGGACAGTGATGGCACAAGATCAAATAGTTGCAAACTGGCTCGAAATTAATATAGCTGGAAATACAATGCATGTGTTTTTTCCCCCCTCTATAGGAGTGGGATTCCAGCAGCACAGAAATGGCAAGAAACTGAGCTTCTGTTGGGTGCTGTCTGTTGGCCTTATAGTAGCAGAGACTGCAGGCTCAGGATGTCCTTTCTAGTTGTGTTCCAAATTGCACTTTTTTTTTCTTCAGTGTTTCTTTGCTTGGTTTGTGTTATATGACAAGTATTTACATTGAGATGAGAAGTATCTTTAAACCTTATTTACTGATATGTAAATAGCTGTATGTATTACTAGAATGATACTAGTGACTACTTAGTGTTATACTTTTCATTCATGAGGTGAGATACCCAATGTTAACAGTAGTGTTTTAGGAAATGCAACCCTATTATTTTCAGCGCAAGTGCACTGCCCAGAAAAATATCTTCTGTGCTGCAAGAACAGATTATTTAATTTCAGTACCGTAACAGTTAAATGGGTAATATTAAGCTCTTGCATTAAATTTTAAACCACATGCTTTCAAAAGTGCATGTAGATGCATATGTGCTGTGTATATGTAATAAAATATTTCCCTTCCTGTTCTTAAATCTCTCCAGGTGTATGTGGAATTTGATGACCTTGAATGGGAAAAGCGAGAATGGGTTAAAGTTTATGAAGATTTTGCAACCTTCTTGGTGGAGTACCAGCTGGTCTGGGCGAAAAGAAAGGACCCAAGCCAGACTCAGGGATCAAAGATCAAACAAATTCAATGGCCTGCATTGGTAAGATACTTGAGCAACTGCATTTACTAAACTATTTTAATCTCTTAAATTCTGCCTTTCTTAGGAAACTGTCGAGGTTACTCCCTTGATGGTGGAAAGTGGTGAGCATGGAGGGGGATGAGGGTAAGAAAGGATAAGAAAATACTAATAAAGCATGTTTGTGTTGAAAGGGCAGGAGTGATGTGATAATAGTTGCTCATCTTCCTTTTTAGAATCAGCTTATAGCACTGAAAATTAGTCTCCGAGCGACATAGAAGAACTAATGGCGCTTTATGTAGTCAAAGGATCTTACAAATATAAACTTACTGGCAGCACATCTTGCTGTTCTGGGGAGGATTGAAACTAAGGTGAAAAATAAACCCTTGGTCTTGTGATTACACTCCACTCCCACAAAGAAGGTATCTAGAATTCAGGTCAAAGCTTGGAAAGATGAGAAAAGTGAACAAAGATCAATAAAGTAAGTGATAATTGCTTGTCTGGGTTATGAGGTGATACTTGTGACTCATTCAATCTGCATTGATGCCCAAACATTAAAGCTGCTGAGAGAACTGTTAGGAGGTTGTGTCTGTTTTTGACATGCCTTTGGATAGACCTGATGAATACTAAGGATCTGATGAGATGATCTAATAAGCAATAAATGTGTATTCCTTTTTTCTCAAAAGTGATAACGCAGTCAAAGCCTTCAGAAGAGCCAAATAGATATAAAATTTGAGGAACCTACTATATTGGATGTTTTAGCTTTGTAGAGAGTTGGGGAAGATTTCTCACATACTAGCAGGTGAAAGGGAGTTCTAAAAAGTTTGTCAAAACGGTGAAGAGGGGAAGTCTTAGATACACTTGATATTAAGCTTCGTAGCTGTAACGTCAGTCTTGGGTTTTTAGAAGCTTGTGGTTCTAATGAGTTTAGATTATTCTCTCCCCACTCCCTCTTCCCCCTGGACTTTAGCTGTATCTGTTCCATTTAAATATTCCCTTTGGATTCTTATTTCTGAGTACTTAAGACTTTCTGAGACTTCCTGAAATGTTGCATGATTACTTTTCTGGAGTTGTGGCTGGAACAGTCATGGTGATGGTCATGAAGCAGGCTGTTCAAGAAAGCTTATTGGTGTAAGAATTGCATAGATGGTTGTGGATGGACTTACCTCCTCTTCAGGTAATGATCTTACTTGACTCTCCTTGTATGTTTGTGCTAATGTGCTTGAATAATACAAGCTACCTTTCTGGATGTACAGGCTTTTTTGTGTATTTGCTCTTAAAGGCAAATTTTCTGTTTCATGTTTATTATATCCTTGAGCAAGAATTTTTAGTTTCAGGGAGTCATGTCATTTGCTCTTTGAAGCCACCCATCTCCTTGATTGAGATGGGTATTTTAAAATCTGTTAGCATGTGTGACCTTAGTATTTAAGTACTCTGCTGTTTTATGTGCTTTTATCTTGTCCTCTAGGATAGGATAGAGATCTTTCTTGGGTTTGGAAGGTGTATTTCTAGAAAGTATTCGAGTCTGGCTGGTGATTCTGTCCCCAAGTTAAAAGTATTTCTTTGCTTGGTAATGTGTGAAAACATTTTAGTCAGACCTCTCTCTCAGTAGAGACTTTTCCAAACTTGTGTTGGTCTGGTAGAGAGCAGAAACTTTTCTTTTTTCTTTATTTTTTTTTTATCATACCAATTTTTTGTTAAGTTTTAATTTTAACATTCTTGATGTAGCTGATGGGTGTGAGAAGGAGGATTTGTGAAAGATGTACTTCTTGCTTTTACACTTAAGGAAATTGAAATCATATAGCCCTAAGTGGGGCTCAAATAACTTGTTAGGTCACAGTTTCCAGATGTTAAAGATGAGAAGTTCTCAGGATTTGTACTTGGCCTGCCTACAAATGTTCTAGCAATTGTTTTCTGAGTCAAACCCTCAAGTCCATTCCAGAAAACCCATATTGGAGAGAAAGTGCAGATACAGGATATTAATTCTAGTTAGAGCAGATTTCTTTCATGGAGACCTCCCAAAGTTCTGCTCTGTATCTGATAGCTGCACTGAGCTTGCCAGGCCTTGGAGAATGGGGAGCGTGCTCAAGTTGTCACAATACTTTTAGGGTTTGTTTGCATACTATCTGAACACTTTGGTGTAGTGTAGTGGATGAAGCCTATGAAGGTTTGTGTTATTTTGTCAAAACAAGACTTACTAAAAATGGGGAAGCAATGGAAAAGATGGTAAAAAAATTTTGATTTGTCCAACAGCAACAGGAGTAACTGCACTTGTATGTGAAGTGCTGAGTGTGGATGTGGTAATGCACACTTTTTGGAAAAGTTGAGTTTTACCCTAGTTATTAAAGGAAAAGTCTGAATCTTTCCCATGCACAAGATCTCTACTGAAAAAAACCCATACACATACTTGACTATCTTGTCTGCAAGTTAAATACCAAAAGTTTCTAATACAACTTATCTTGGATGCCAATGTATATGCAGGAAAGCAATACTTAAGTATGTAGTAGTTCTACAGGATCTTTGCCTTTAGTGAAGTGAATAGAAAGTGCTTGTTTATTTTGATGATTATCACCTTCAGTTCTTCTCTGATCCACATACTCTGTATTTACTGTATGGTATTCAAACCTGATCAGAAGACAAGGTCTGCAACTTCCTGTAAGGCTTTCTATTGGGTGGTTATCAGTCTAGTGTGTACTTCACAATTACTGATTTCGTGATGCAATGTAATCTCCACTGTATGCATGAAATTGCTAGAGTGCAAATTGGTCACAAATGCTTGCTGATGTGTAGCAGTTACTGAAAGCACAGTGTCTGTTGATCTCATGTAGCTGTGCTTTAAGATTTGAGGCTCTTATGTTAGTTGCGGGGAAAGTGAGGAAATGAGAAGTACCACTTCTTTGTCCTTGTTTAGAAACTTGATAACGTAGGACAAATGGGTTGTCCCCTGGCTTCAGTTTCTCTCATGATGAGATTGTAATTTCGTAGAGTTCCTGCCTCATCCATGCTGAAGATGAGAAGTTGACCATAAATGAGCCTGGAAATCCTATTGGCACCAACATGCTTCATCGTATCAGGGTCACTGACGATGTTGATACAGGTACCTTTTCGTGGGCCACTGTGCAAGTCTGTGCAAGAGAGAGGAAGTGTAGTACCTCAGCTTGTTCATGCTGTAATCAAATGCTTTTGGCTCTTGTGAGATGATTTTCTGGAAGGAGTGGAGAATAACTTGGCTGCTTAGCTTACTGGTATAGTTGGAATTCACCCTGCATGTGGGGTATTTACAAGCGTAGAAGAAAAGACTATTAAGAAGCATAAGGAAATGGCAATGGTGGTAAGTAATTTCATCATAAATCTAGCCTAGACCTGATGGAAGAGAGCATTTGGTAAACAATGCTTGTTATTTACCTCAAGTAATGGAGATGATTTTCAGGTGTCAATGCAGAATAAAACTTCTTGGGCAAAGGGGTAGCATAGGAAAAAGTGAAAGTATGGATTTTGAAAGCTTAAAAAATGGAGGTAGTGGAAGTGGGGGGTGTGTCTTTCCACATTGAAGGGGTAACAGAAGTAGCCTAGATAAGGTGCTGAAATCGAAGGCATCATCTTAGTTTGGTAAACAAGGTGTGCATATGTCACAGAGACACGAAGAGAGGGGAGTGATAGGCTTAAAGTGATGGGCTAAGAATTACCAGAACCTCAGAAATGAGGCAAAATTATTTTTTTAATTCTTCAGGGAACAACTTTGAAGCAACTGAGATGACTGATAAAATTTTTTGACCTATGTATGGGTAAGAATAGCTGTATTTTAGGGGGAGTAAATTAATCTCCCCTATGTAGAAGTAGTTTGGGTACTAGGGTGTTAGAGATCAGTGATAAAATCGTGCCTACAATACAGTTCAGCCTGAAGCCTTAGGGGTATGATGGTATCCCCTCTGCAGCCAAGAGGGGAGATGAACCTAAGTGTGTGGGCAGGGTGACAAATGGGAGGGAAAGTTTTAATGTGGACAGAACAGAATGCTTCTGTGAGCTGTCAGTTTGAATTTAATTACTATCTCTCTAATTGCATATTGAAATATCTAGAAATAAAAGTGTAGAGGGAGAAAAAGAGGGGACTAAGGACAGAAGCCACTTGAGACATTTTAGAGAAGAATGGAATAATGTGGAAGAAAATGTTAAGGTGATAGACTATCTAGGAGAGGACACCATGGTAGAAACTTAGACAGCAGTTCATTTTAACTGCATCG
The DNA here is from genome assembly GCA_013400055.1 of Nycticryphes semicollaris. Lineage (NCBI taxonomy): Eukaryota > Metazoa > Chordata > Aves > Charadriiformes > Rostratulidae > Nycticryphes > Nycticryphes semicollaris. Next base: position 421,520 of record VXBJ01002854.1, on the reverse strand, counting down.
ACCTTATATGTTTAAGGCATGGGAAAGTGTGGACTGAGTGCCTTTTCTTAATAATTTTATTTGGGAGGAGGGTTTTGGAAACAGAAGTGAAAATTTGTTGTTGAAGGTCTGCAGACAGAAATGAAAGAAATAAATTTGAGATGAGGGTTTTAAGGGGCATATTCCATCACACTGGAAAGAAAAGAAGGGAAGGAGAGTAACTGAAAATGCAATTAAGATTAAAGGAATCTTAGATGGATAGATTATGGCAAGTTTGTACTTTAAGGAAAAGGAATTGGGAGAACACAGGAGGTTGGAAAGAAAAGAATTGGAACTGGAGATAAGGAATAGCGAACATGTTGAATGTGGGAACACATGAGAAACTTCTGCACTTGCAATAAGAAAGGAAGAGACTATTGTAGAACAGGGGAAGGAAAAGTATTATCTTATTTTGGCCTTTTCCTTTTGGAAGAAACTGCCAGTCTTGTGCAGGGTAGATGTAAAAGGAGGAAACAGTTTGACTCAGTCTAATATGATGAAAAATGGGACTGGGGAATGTTTCATTAAGCTGGCAGGGCAGAGCTGGGTGCCTGGAAAGGTTACGTACAGGCACTGGTGATGGGTCAGGAGTTTTGTGTGTTCTACTGGATATGGTTTGTTCTGTAAAGTATGTGCTGCCTGTTGTTATACCTGTAAATAGTGCTGCTTGTGAATTCAGTATGAATTCATATATAATGAATTATATATAATTATATATAATTCATATAGAATGAATTGGAAGAATCCATACTAACTCTCTGTTGGTTTGAAAATAGAGACAGTGCTTCACTAGCTTTGCAGAACTTGCCTTGTCAAATCAACAGATTTTCCCTATGGTCTCAAGTAATACAAAGGTCTGCAATAACTATCAATACCAGTTTTGGTGCTGGTGTACAGCAAAAAACGGCTCTCCTGCAAGTGTGTATTTCTGAAGAGTATGCATGTGTGTATATAGGTACGTATATATAAACTAAAATACATTCCACGAGGAGAAATGGAATATGCTTATCTCCTTAAGTAAGGTAGCTGCTGGAGCAACTTAGCCCCCATTGCCCCCACCCTAGTTAAAAATAACCAAAAAGCAAAAAACCCCAAAATGTGTGTGTCTGTTTGTCCATCTCTCTCTCTTGGAACAAGTGAAGTCATTGCTAAACCAGTGGCTTGAGAACAATCTTTCCTGGGACTCTGTCCAGGGCTCTGCAACAATATAGAGCTTTAGCCAGGCTGATAACAAAACAAGGAACCAATCTCTCGCAGGACAAAGAGTGGATCTTCTTTGGCAATGACTCTTTTCCACTGTGAGAATCTGGAGATGGTTTATCGTGGACAGTGCCAGTGGCACCTGTGGGACTGCGGCCTTCAGTCTGACCATCATGCCAATGAGGAGGTCATCTTGCAGAAGAATGAGATGAAGTTTGTTCTGGGGTGGTTAGTGGATGTATTTGTTTTGCTACATGTGAATGAACGCGTATGTTCATGTGCTCATTGAGTGTTAGGGTACTTGGTGGTAAAATCTGAGTAGAAATATTCATGGACATGTGGAGGATAGACTTGTCCTCTGACCTTATGTAGCCCTTTCCCTCTTCCTCCCTGCTTCTCTGTTCTAGCTGTCAATTACAGAATCCTGTTGCTTGACTGCATTCTGCTTCAGCTGGCTTGATTGTCTTGGATTATAAAGCAAATACTTGCAAAGTGCCAGTTTATTGGCATTTGTGTCACGATTAAAGAAGAAGTGTACAGATTGAACAACAAGCTTCTATAGAGCTTCCAGGGATTCATGAGACAAATCAAATTCTTTATTTTTGGCATGATGATGGAAAGTAGAACAGGTCCCTTGTTCATTCCTGTTTATACTGTGACGCATTACCACTTGTTCACTCTCTCAAGGATTTGTTTTCTTCCTTCTCTTGATGGTCTAATTTTAGCATTTCTGAATAAGTTTCTTTTTCATTTATTGGTCCCATGGATCAGATTGATCATCCTCAAACTCAGGAGTTCCTGTAGATACTGCTAACATTCTTCCTGCATATTCAATTACTTCACTGCAGCCTGTTCTTCTCCCTCTGCACAATGAAAAATAGAGGTATACACTGCCAGATGCTGCGATTAAATCCTCAGCAGACACTCAAAATACTCTAGCAGTAAAAAGAAATAAGTTCACAAAGGATTACTGTGTATATGGAAAGCGAGGCAGAGAGAAGACTCAGTCTCCCGAGTCCTAAAAATAAGTAAAAACTTTGAGGGTATTTGAAGTTTGAGGGGAGGAAGTGCTGTAGCTTCCAGGGAAAACAAGCAAAATCTAATAGTGGATTTTCTTCTGTTTCTCCATTCCCTGGGTCAGAATTGTAATGCTTGTATACCCTGCTAATCTGGGGAAAAGGTGAGATACGAGATACATACATCAGAGAAAATGCTTGGAAACCGTCAGCTTCTTGGAAAAGATTTAAGACACTTTTGAGCTTGGGGAAGAGAAAATTTAACTGACTCAGCAGAGCATAAATGACCTGATTTTTGCTGCATTGTGAAAGACAGTAACATGAAGAAACAGCACTTGGAGATGGTTCAAAGATTACTTTGCTGGAGAGTACGTTACTGTAATATTCCCACAGAACATAAACGTCTCAAGCAGTACCACATCCCGCCTGTGTACTTTGGCACTTGCTTGTTCTAAACTAGTGCTTACTGGGAGCCACTGCCTTGTAAGCAGAGGCCATTACCTTCCCAGGACGTGCCCCGCATGAGCAGCAATAAACTGAAATCTATCTTCCCAGATGTTCCATTGTGAAATATGGGTGTTGTCCTATGATTTTCCACTCTGGAAATAAGTGATGGAGTGGAAAGCCTCACTGCAGTGCTGATTTGTATGTGGCACTTCACTACATTGTTTGTTCCAACGTTTTTTTTGTCTCAAGGTGTTTGCTAATGGGAAGCTTGTACTTAATTTTCTGTTTTACTTTCTTGTTGTTAAACTTGCGCTTCTAAGCTATGGACATCCTTTTTACTTGGAAGTACTTAGTTTTCTGAAAGCATGCTTCCATATCTAAAATCCATACAGTATTTTTTGTAGTTAAGTGCTATGCTAAGACTTAACATCAGATTAATTTACAGGTGTGCTAGAATTCCAAACAGTGTTTTCTAGACTTCAGCCTTAAAGTAGCAGTAAGCAGAAATAATTTTGGTCATATGAGCCTGGGAGTTGCCATTTTGGCAGCTCCTCTAGAGAAAGCTGCTTTAGTGTGTCACAGCATCCTGGAGGTCTATGTACTTCAAGTTCTTTGCTGCTGGTAAAGCACTTGTTCTCCCAGGATTGCACAAATTAAGTAACTAGATATTGTTCAGTGTCCTTCAGGTGCAACACTAAGCAGGACTCCCAATTGAGTGTGCCTCTGTCACTTGTTCAAAAGGCAGATAACGATGAAATGCTGGTAATAATTTGTATGTGTTTCTGTAAAAGACAGACATAAAGCTTCTTGAGGTTCCATACTCAAGCTAGACACTTCAAACAGAGCAGCCACAGTTGCACTGAGCTCGGTGCAGGTTAACTGCTTACATGTATCAATTTTATGACTGGTGCTGACTCCTGTTGATAACGCATTCAGCTTGCTCAAAGTAAGTGTAGGTGTATTTGAGCTGTATTCACACTTTGAGTTTCGGCATTGACCTACTCCACAGCTTCACCAGTTATAAAAAGCAGAGAGTCCCCTGCAATTGACTGGGAAGTCCTAAGTCTTTCATTTTTGCTCATAGCAATTATGAGAACAAATTTTCCATTTGTGATGAAGAAAATACACTTTGTAGCTCTCTAGATCATCTGAACTTTTTCAGTGACCTAGAAGGATCAGCTCAACTTCGGAGCTGCAGTGGTAAGTAGAATATAGTCATGTGGATGCAGTTGGTTATTTCAGCACAGTATTTTGGAAATTCAGCTTCCAGAGCTTGGGCTTTGGAAGAATGACTGAATGCGTGCAGCACCTTTTGTGCATCTTCATCAGTCTGGTCACTCACCCTCTGTATCTGTTTAAGTTTTGACTTATACATATTACATATATAAAAGGTATATATTTATATATATGTTTGTGGTTATGTATTTATAGATGTGTGTGTATACAGAGATATACACACAGATTATATTTTTCTATATATATAAAAAACATTTTAAAAAGTCCTCCTGACCTATACCTGTTGAGGCTGTACAGTGAGGAGAGGAGGTCAGTGTGGTACTTGTCCTCCGTCTGAATAGTGACTGTCCAGAATGAGGAAGACTGTGCTGGAAGGTTTCCATCCACAACCAACTTCTTGGTTTTTTTTCTTTTGATGGTGGGGAGGAGCCAGCTGGGCTTTACACCAGTCAAATCCACTTGGCAGCTAATCTCGAAAGCCACCCACTGTTCAAATCTCCACTGCTGCTTTTGTGCATTAATAACTTGTCAACTGTGCCATAGTGAAGCACAGTTCTCTTCATGCTGACTTAAGTAAGATGAGTTATGGGAGGCATAATCAGAATTTTATGAGTTTCCTGTGCTCCTTTCCCAGAATTCCAGCAGCTGCTTCTGGGTTTCGTTGTGAAACCCGTGGTCTGCTGTATGAAGTCACAATATCCATCTGTAGCATCATGGAGAACCCACCCAACATGCAAAAAACATGCAAAGCACCTTTTCTGAAATAGTATTTCAGTAGTTTGTACTTTACCGTTTGGAAGCATATGGCCCTGTATGAATGCAGCTGAGACACAGGAGCTTCAGGTGAAGTTAATGTCTGGATGAAGCCAAAATGTTGCATTCGGGCCCAAACATTGCATTTTGCTAGGTTAGGGTAGGAGTTCTGCATTTTGCAGAGTACTGAGAATCTGAGCGAATGCTTCTTTGATGGTACTTCAAAAGCATATCCTTCATCTCCACCTGAATTTTGGTTATTGGCATCGAAAGAAGGCAACTGTTTCTTCTCAGGTCGCCTTTTCTATGAGTGACTCCATAGAGCACTTCTGTCATGCCATAATGACATCACTTTATTTTTACCTTCTCAGCCTACCACAGCCACCAAACAGGCATCCACGAAACCACATTCTCTTGATTTCTGGGAAGTTCATGTAGCACTTGACTACTTTTTGCAGCAGAAGCAGCAGGTCTTGTAACTGGGTTTAATCTTTCACAATTTTGAATAACTGGAGTAAGTGATGCTGCAGTATCTTGTATTGCTAGATTCAAAAAGAGAATTAACAATATGGATCAGGGAAAACTGGACACAGAGGAAAACTTTTTAGTCCTTTGAGCCCTTGTGGTATGGAAAAGGGTATTCATATTTAGGATAACAAGGAAATTCATTTGAAAAAAGGATAGTTTCTTTACCTTGTGGGGTGAATGTGATACTGGTGTCGCTGGTTATGATTTTGAGAGAGCCTGGAAAAAAATAATCATCTCACTTCTGCAGCTCAGAGTTAGAGCTCAGTAATGCTGTGGCACTTATTTTTAAAGTGTCTGCTTTACAGACAGGTACAAAACAAGACGAAACCCTAACTTCCTTTCAGATCAATCTGTTGCGGATGTGGTTTCACAATGAATTAACCAATCTCTCACTGATGCTGAAAGGGACAGTACTACTACCTTCCCTTTTTGGTTCTTTGTCTTAAAACCCCCTAAATTTCAGTTACCTCTGCAGGCTCTGTTCCCTAGGGTGTATATATACATTTGTGTCCCCCCATTGTTATACGAAAGTGTTCTTGGTTATTGGTTACCCTAAGCTCTTGTGTAGTGCGCAGGAGTATATGTGAGAATGAAATGCTGCTGCTTACTATTATTCCTTGTCTCACTTAAATAGTATTGATCACTTCTATTTCACTATATATTTTGATTTTTTTCTCTGCTCTTAGGGTTCTGGATTTGAAAAAAAATTTGAAACAAAGTGTTGGTTGTTAGTTCCTGTTAACAGAAACAACTTCTGCTGGCAGATACTGCAGGCCTTCAGTTACACTAAAACAAGACTAAGTTGAGTACTTCCAGCAGAAGGTGGTCTTTTTTATTTCTTATTTGTCATAGGTGCTACAGCATTATAAATGGGTTCTGTATGATCCATTTATCATGAAGGATCTGTGTTTTCATAATGACAGTCTTTTTAGACCATCAAAAGTTGAATTTGTACAGCAGCCTCATGTACTGCTGGTTTGATGTTGTCCATCTAGTAAATCTACATACATTTTTAATTTATTAAAACTTCTAAGGGAAAAAAGTGAACATAGGAAACAAGTTTAGGAACCAGCCTGTCAGCTTCAGGTGTTTAACCTACATGAGGAGGCTAGCTGGGGTAAAACTGTATTTTATACCGTTAGTGTCAAAAAGTTTCAGGTAACATCATTTTGTTTTTTCCCCACGAAATTACTATCATTCTTACTTTGTGAAAAACAAACACTGAAGTAGTAAAACCTGTATGTCCTCTATTCCTAGCTTCACTGTCATAACAGTTGTCTCCTGAAGTACTTGCCAGTTCCTTTCAGGTGTGTATTTGTATAAGACAGATGGTACTTCCTGAACTTCATTTTGCAGCATTTATGTCAACACGGGTTTCATCAGTGTTTCTGAAGCCCTTCTCAGATTTGGTGGCTCTGCATGTGACCCAGCTGGGCAGGAGGAGTGGAAACGGTTGTCTGCAGGTTGTGCTGGTCATGGTGAGGGTTATGATGTGATTAAGCAGTATCCACCAGCTAATGGGAATTGTGAGGGAGTATTGATGGGGAGAGAAGGAAGCTGCTGAAGGCACAGATTTGTTTCTTCTATTGAGCAGTTTTTACTTATTTCCTTTTATTTTTAATTTAAAAACCCCCAAACAGTTTATTTTACATCCCACATCCAATTGCCTGCAATGGGTTGAAAATTCGTTTTCTCTGGGAGCATATTGTTTTACCACTTCCTTTCTTGTGCCCTTGGATTAACATCCTTCCAGCAGCTGGACAAATCAGGAAGTTGAGTCAAGGCCTAGAAATGGCAAATAGGCTTTCAGTGACTTCTTAAAAGAAAAAACAAAAACTTAAACTGAAAACATTTGTGTTTCTCTTCCCAATGTGAGTCCTGTTAGGATGAACACACAAATTATTAACAACACTGATTAATTTTTTTAAATTTGTCAGGTAACGAGAAACAACCACTTTGTCGTATCTGTTGCTTTAAAACACTTTTTTCCTACCTTCTCCTGTATGGAATATTCACATAAATAGGGGAAGGACATACAATGAAACTTGGTTTAATGTTTGGGGTTATTTTTCCCCCTATCTTATCTGCTTTTCCTTACAGTAAAGCTTCATTGATAGTTACTGGCGATTCTTTAAGATATTTTATCTTATTGAGTGTGCACTGCATGTTTAAAACATTTTTACATACTGGAAAGTGAATCAATATTAAGAATTGTAAGTTTAGGTCTACATGAAGTCTTAGGAACCAAACAATTTCAGAAAAATATTCATTAAACTGACTTAGTTTTGTTTCTAAGCAAAATAGTCTACTAGTGATTAGGAATGGGTCTTTGTTTGAAAATAATATCCTTTAGCAGTAATTAATATTTTACTAGAGAAACATGGTAGACCTTATCTAACCCTGCGTAAGTCTGACTCATTATTTACAGATAGGTAAATTATTAACATAATTAACAATATAATGTTTATTTTTTGTCTATTGACTGTCATAGGGTCTACACCAGTCATGGGTGGAAAAAAGCATTTTATTAAACTCTTTGGTCTTTCGTTAGCTGTTTTTGTGTTCCTTTTTGATTGCTTTATGGAAAAGACTTGGTCCATTAGCTAAGCAATTGTTAGAAATTTACATGAAACCTCTCAATATTCAATTTCTGAACAGAACTTTTTAAGAGAAGAATTAACTTTTCTTATGTATAATGCATCATTCTGAAAAACTCTTGACCGAGTATTTTAATTTGAAATGTCTCATTAATTTTGAATCTAAGGCATTGGGTGAGTACCTCATTTCTTTTAATAAATGGTGGAGAATTGTATTTCTGTTAATGGCTTTAGTTTCAGATGGCTTTGAACAATTCTTATATATTTCATTAAGGAGCTTAGCTGGGATTTCAAATGCATATGCTGAATTGCTACAAACTATATTAGTTACCATCACAATAGGAATAAAATACTGATTTGTAGGGCTGACTGAATGGATGCCTTTGGAATCACTAAAACATTTAGCTGGATCCTGAAATAAGCCAAACAGTACTACTTATGGTTGGTTGATGAATTTAGCTATTTTGAAATTATAATAATAATGCTCTGTAATACAACCACAATCCATTTATGTGCTTTATTGAAAATTTTTACTTTAATTTTGCATTTAAGAGTGTAACTGGCTTTCTGGAGAACAGTGTTCTTGTGTATTTTGTTGTACTTGTTTGGAATAGGCTTTATTTGTTCTAAGCAGTGTTTTAGTGAGGCTCTATTGCCAAGCTAACGCGAGTTGGTTTTGGTTCTAGTATTGCTATTTGTTCTGGTATGATTTTGCTTGCTGTTTGCTTACTATTCTTTTACTATTCTGAATTACAATGCTTTTAGTACTTGAAGTATTAGAAATTATTCATAAAACTTTTTTATTGCTTTCAAATTTAAAGCCAACTTCTTTTTCATGTCGTGATTATCTAAAGTACTACAGAAACATCAGGGTATGTCTTTGCAGTTTACAGAAAAGATAGTTTGAAGATGCACCAAAACACATTCTTTTTTAGGAATCTTGTTAGTAGTGGATTGTACGTGATAGTAGTGTACATGAAGAGGTCTTGATGCCTCTGTAAACTGCTGCTACAAGTTTATCAGGATCAGATCCTTACTGAAATTTGAAGCAAGATACTAATTGTCTTAATCATGAAGACTGGGCAGCATCTCTGGCTTTCAGAGTGTCTCCTGTAGGCTACTTAGGACAGACCTAATTGATACTGGTTTACTTTTTGGGTGAGAAGCATTTACAGGGTAGTTTGAGAGCTGGTAAAGAATTATCTATAAATTCTTTATTGGCAAGTAGAATCACAGAATTGTCAGAGTTGGGAGGGACCTCTAGAGATGATCTAGTCCAGCTCCCTGTTAAAGCAGGATTGCCCAGAGCACGTCATTCAGGACTGCATCCAGGTGGGTCTTGAAAATCTCCAGAGAAGGAGACTCCACACCCTCCCTGGGCAGCCTCTTCCAGGGCTCTGACACCCTCATCATAAAGAAGTTGGGTAAAAAGAGTGATAGGTATTTGTGCATGGTTGTTTTCTAAGACTCATGGTGCAATTAATTCATATGGGGAGAATGAGAAATATTTGGGGCAATTTACTGATGGTTGCAGAGAAACTGAAGTCAGAGAAATCGAGAAATCTTTTGGAATTTTATCATATTGGAAAGAATGTAAAACTAAATAGAATCACTGTGTGCATTTATTTATGAAGTACTACGGGCTTTATGGATGTGTTCCTTCTTCCTATTAAGGTACTTGCTTCTAGCATGTGGGAAAAAAAGCAGGGTTTGAGATTACATCAGAACTTGTTTGTAGCAAACTGACTTCTGTCAGGCATCACCTAGACAGAATTGTATGAACTACTACTGAGAACCATTAAGTTTGCTGGTGAAGGTAGCTGCAGATAGTACTATCTGGTTAGTCAAGACTGCAGTGCAAGCATAATAATGTATTTGACTTGATTTGCCCGTGAAGAGGTTGCAGATGATTTTTAGAAGCCTGACCAATATGTACAGTATATAGAGAACCCGCTCTGAGTCTTCACTTCTTTTCTTCCCCCTCTAAAATGTGGTCAGGTAGAAGTGCAGCTCAGCTATCTGTCTGAATGGGCAGCAGTTCATATTTTCTTTAGATGTGCATAATCTCAGATGAGCTCTTCTTAGGAAAGAATGAATGTGGTTTTTCCATATGCTCCCCTAGTAACAGTTTTAGCCTTCTCTCATATATAACCTATGCCTTGGTACTTAATCTGCTTATATAAGCATTGTGGTATTCGTAGTACTAGAAGGTCATGCTTATGAGGGGCTTGATGGCATTCTTAATTGATCATACAGTTTTTCTACGACAAGCTATTATTCCTGTGTTACTATCAAAATGCCCATCGAACTGTGATTAATCGTACTTGGCACATGGCTCTGAAATTACTGCCACTGCCATAGAATGTTGATTTCGACATCTTTGGCTGCTCCACTTGCACAATCTTTTAACAATAGACGTACTTGGAGTTCCTTCAATACAAATGACATTATTGGCACATGTAAGATTGTATACTAGGTTATTTATTAGAATAACTTTTTATAGGCCTTTTAAAACCTGCTCTGACTATCAAACCCAAGCTTCTTTTCAAATTGGCAAAATGACCGATGTCATCTCCTTAAACGTTAGAAATGCATGTACAGAGTTCAAATGAAAGCTGGAAGGGCAACTGTTCCACGTGTTCAGGCAGGGGAGGTTAATGCTATTGGATGGCACCTGACTGGTCCTCTGTCTACTTGCCATTTGGTAATAAATACAGTGTGTAACATCTTGGCTACCAAGAGAATTGAAAACTGTAAGTCGTCCTGTGCCTACCTGCGTCAGGTCTCTCTGTGTCATTTTAAGCAAATGTTGGATAGCAGGAGAGATGGACTGGCTTTTCCTCTGGTTTTACAGGATTCTAAGCACTTCCTTTTAAATAGTAATGGCGTTTTAACATATGCTTTACACTGTGGCACTGATTGTTTTGTTGGTTTCTTTTATATTTATTTTAAACACAATAATAAAAACAATGTGCAGCTCTGATACTTAGGTGTGGATGGTTTTGGCCCACTGAGACTATGACAGGTAGTTGATAGTTACTTTTAGATGGGGAAGTGTTTTTCTTTAACATATATGAACCTGTTTCACTGGTTTTAACCAGGATCTTAGCGTTATATATTGTGGATTTAGTGCATTAGCTGCAGTTTGCCTGCTCAATATAGTTTCAGCGTAGTTCTTTTAACTAATGTAATCCAGATTTTTGCTAGTTGCCTTTACAGTTTTGTCTTTGAAATGAATGGGAAGATCTGTTTATTTTCACAAATGAGAGATGACAATGGGAGATAACCAGAAAGTCATTGCAAGATTTATAAAACACAATAAATTCTGAATGCTATGATGTTGGCCAGCAATAACATTTTGACTATAAAAAGTAAATGAAGAAAAAACAGTAATTGTTTATATCAATTTTCTTATGGAAAATAAGTCTTTAGGTCAAAGCAGGTATTTGCTTCTCTTGAAAGTGTTTTCAAACATGATCTGAAACTGTGAGGAACCAAAGAATATTGATAACCACATATACAGGTAAAACCAATAATGTTAATTTCTCAGAAACTGAGGTTTATTTTTCCATTTCCATGGTAGACAGGGGAATGTGGATATGAACTACCCACAAATTAACTGTAATAAGTAAGGCTAATCAGTTTTTTTTTTTCATTTTTTTTTTCCTGAGCAATGTTATTTTCAAACAATCAGAGCATCTTCAATTGCATTACAACTATGGATATAAGAAGCTAAAAAAATGCACATGTAAAATGATGTTCAATCCTGTATGTTTTCAACTCTTGACGAGGGTTTTTATTGTTCTCTTCAAGTAATTTGTTCTGCACAGACTTTTTTTTTTTTTTTCTGTGATATTTTGAGTGTTTTATGTCAGAGACTGTAGCTTGGATCCACCTTCACTCAATCTCCCCCACACTCCCCCTTCCTCAGTGGCTTTGATCAGTTCACCAGACCATAGATTTGTCTTTTCTGTCATGCAGACAAAACCTATGTTCTCTTTGTTCTTTACATTTTACTGCTTATTAAACTGTTGTGCAGGTTAGTCACCCTCTGAGGGACAAGCTCTCAGGAGGGAGCAGTTGTAGAGTGGGGAAAATAACGTAGCTGCTGACTGCAACTAAGTGATGGAGTTCCTTACCAAAAACTTCATCTTTATATACTGTAAGTGGAGAAAGGCCAGAGTTTCTACCACATGGACATGGACTCAGTAGTGCACTGCTTTGGGATTAACAGGGCAGTTTACAGATTTGAGTCACATCTCCAGACTCATGCAAGCAGTGATTTGCAGCCTGTTAATAGTTCTAGGCTCAGCTCGCAACCGCGAAGGCTGGAAATACAATTTTTTACTGAGAAGTCATTCTCTTGAGTAGTTTTGTGTCAAGAAGTGGGTTCAATTGTGATTTCTTATGATCCCTGGGCATCAAAATCAGAAAGACTTCCCTCTCCCTCCCCCTCCCTGTTTGGGCTGATACCCAGTTTCGATAAGATCTTAGCAGTCATCTAAAAATTTGGCTCTAAGTTACTCTATAATTCCTGTTCTGTCTGCTGGGATCGTAGCTCAGCTGAAAAAGGAGGATTCAGTCCCTTCTTCCTTTGCCTCCAGGAAGTGCTGCTTGTTTTGAGATAGGTTATATATCACTGTTTGAAAGGAGGTGCTATCAATAATGGAATAGGTGTGGAAGCAGTAAAGTTGTCTACTTGAGCTGCTCGTATTTGATTCCGAGCTATGACTTGCCCATTTCATCTGGTTGTTTTTGTCCTGTTTCAGCATCAGCTTTTGTTTGTCTAGATGGAATTTATTAGCACATAAGACTCAGTCTCCAGCAGTTGCTGCTTTACTCTTTTCCTTTCTGTAGCCAGAATGAGGTATGCACTAAAACATAGCTTTTTCAGGCAGATGACTGCTAGAATATAAGGTTGTCATGTTCCAAATTCAGAGAACTGCTGCAGGAGCTCACTGGTGTCAAAAGGGGGAGTCTTTGTTCAACCTGTTCTATTATCTGCAAGAAGAGACTGAAGGTGGTTCAAAATGATTCTGCTCTTTTACCAGAGCATGTATGTCCTACCTTCTGAGACAAACAGAATCATAGAATATCTGGTGGTAGTTGTTCTTTCTGTTTCAGCTTTGAAAGGAGGATTACTGCTGCCACAGAAGGTTGCAGATCAGAACTGGATGGAGTCCAGTGGGTTTTTCTTTTTGCTCTGATGTGATGATGTTTTCATGCTGTCATTTTTGCCATTTCTTGAGGAAAGAATGGGAGACAATCCTTCGCCTTGATTCCAGGTGGGTTAAATAGAGGAGTGGCTACTGAAAGGGGTATGTATGTGTGTTTGAAAGGAGTTTATATGTTTGCATACAGTCCCAGATTACCAGTGACTGACTTGTACAGCTTTCATCAGAGCTGTCGGAAAGATAAATGAAGGCAGGAAACCCCTCATGCTGCTTCTGCATAGCAAAGATGAAGGAAATGGAGTGACAGCCATAGAGCGAGCTATGTTACTGTTTCACAAATCCTTCACAATATAAGCTAAGTTTGAGGAATCACTATCTCTTCTGTGATCCCTACAAATTCTTCACTTCAGACACGTAGGATGCTGCAGGGAAACACTGTTTAGCTCCATTTTGCTCTTCATGCCCAGTTCTTTTTCTCATTTTGCCAGGTCTTGTGCAAGGATCCATTTCACAAGACTGATAACTGTAGGGAGGTCATCTTGGCCAGATTGAAGATGTTTTCCATGTAATACGGAGAAAGCTTTTTCGTTCCTAGTATGTCCTAACCCTGTAGGAACTGATTGGTAAGCCACGCAACCTCTTCTTAAGTGGTTTTAGAAGAGGCTAACCAGATTTCAGAGGAAATTCACAGATATAGATACCTATCTCAATCTTGTGATGAGTGTCTTCCTGTGGCCATAAGAGATAAAAGGTACTCTGGACCACACTTTGAACCCTGTGCACATAATGGGTGTTGACAGGGCAGTATGTAGAACATGCTCTCTGAGGTCAGGTACAGAGCTTAGAGTACAGACACCTTGTCCTCTGCCACCTCCTGATTGCTAGAGCTTTGCCTTAAAAACAGTGCTTCTTAAAACCTTTTCTCCTTAAAGGTTCCTGGCTAGCTTCAAATCTCTCTCCTTAAAGTCCTGCCCTTGTGAGAACTCTGGTTCCACAACCTGCTGAGAATTCAGCTTCAGTAACCTTAATTTTCTGAAGAAACATAATGTCTAGATCAAAAAAAAAAAAAAAAAGGCAGATGTTACAAAAGCAGACACAACATGTCAGTGTGCCATTTGTTCCTTTCCCTTTATAGTTCCTGAGAGCCATTTGGTATTTATGTAGTGCCCTGGATCCTTTGTCTGCTCTTGTGCTGTTCAGCTGTGGTTTTGTGGTGCTAGTACTTGCCTGGTGTGTAGGGTGCCTGCCCCTCTTATACCTGTTCTTCCCACCTGAGTCAGTCCAGGAACAGTGGGATGACAGCTTTGCACTTTCTGCAGAGTACAGGATTGTTAACAATGAATATCTCCTTTAAGTGGTCTTTGTTATCCTCAGAGGATATCACAGTTCTGCTTTCAAAGTTGAATGCCATGTTGCAGTGTTGCCTGCGCGTGGTCAATTGGTGCAGTTCACAGGACATGCAGTAACCTCCAGAAAATGCTTTGCTTGAGTGATGATATGCACGATTACATGAGGCAGCTTGTGTTCAGCCACCCAACACGAGCATGCAATCTCTGAAATATAGGCCTTTCCCATGTGGTCTGGTGTGCCCTTGTTGCAGCTTTGCTGTCTAGCTGGTAACAAAGCTCCTGGAGGGCCTTCAGCCAAAGGAAGTGGGTTGTGGCTGCTTGAACAACTCCTATCTATAGCCCTGTCCCTATGCAGAGGCTCTGGCTTGCTGTGAGTCACCGGCTGGCTGTTCTGTGATCCTCACAGGTATCCCAGGATGGGAGCTGACTCCTCACAAAAGCCCGTTTTGGGTTAGTGGTGCAATCTCCAGCATGCTGTGCTCCAACACGTTACAGGAATGAATTACACTTCTGTTGGGGGAGCATTCACTGGAACTTCTGAGAACTTGAATATTACCACAAAGCCCATCACACTCCTATGACACGATGCATTGTATAAGGCTCTTGCTCGTCATCAGTTCAACAGAGGGAGGATCGTTATTTGGATGGGAAGGGAATAAGTTGCTCAATGAGTCTAAGTCACTCTCAGAAATATATTGTAAAGATTACTAGTTTTTTGGAAGGTATTTTTCTTACATATTGACAGTTTCTCTGTCTTTTTAATGGCAAAAGCATCATAAATTGATACCTATTAAGTATGCTATCTTATTTTGACATGGTTCTTATTGATTGTAAAAACAGAGGCATGAAAAGGCTCAGTAAGCTAAATACCGAAACAGGATGATGACTTACCACATCTTGAATTTGTGGAGGACAAGTTTGGGACAGGTATTAAAAAAATAGATATATACAAATAGATATGTAAATAAATGGATTTTGTTCTCTTTATCAAGACATGGAGTCCTAAAGACCTATATGTATTGGTTATGCAGTTCACATCATCCTTTCATGATAACTTTTTTTGGGAAAAAAATAAGAGTTCTAAATTTATATTCATGGATCATCATAGAGATCTCAAGTATCGCTGGAGAAAATTGTTGTAGCCACATAAAAAGTACACACAATTATTTGCTGATCTCTGTAATAATACCAGTCTCAAAATACATTTTCTGCTCCAATTATTTATTGCTTTACCAGAAAAAAAATCCCACAATTTACATCACTGAAAACTGAAAGTTAAATTCCTTGTAAAACCTTTAAATTCTAGGCAACAAGATCGCTTCTAGTTTTAGAGTCTGCATATAACATAGAAAGGCACTGATTCATCATATGTAAAAACATCACCAGATAAAAAGACTTGGTTTAACTCATGAATTTGTTCTTTCTTTAAGAAGGAAAATACTAGAGGTAGGAAATGCTGCTCTCTCTGGATGACAGTATTCTTCTGAAAAATAGTGCAAGTGAGAGGTAAGCATATAGCAGCTATTTTGAGCGTGGCAATGAGCAGTGGAAACGAATACATTTTTCATGACTTCTTTCCAGCACTGCAGGTTAATGGAGTCTGTGGTGTCTCCTTATTGTAGAACCACATTCTGTCTGGGTGAAAACTATAGGATTATTAGCCAAGTCTGTCTCTCTGACTTGGTTAAGAAAGGAGCTGCTTCATGCCATCCTGTCTGACGGCATTGCTCGAAAGCTCTTCTATTGGATGACTTCCTCCTTACCAAAGGCGCTGGCTCCTTTTTTTTAGTGGTCAGGATGGGTATTAGGTTCTATGACATCTGTAGGTTTGGTTTTTTGGACATAGCTTTAATGACTTTTAATGTCAGTGCTTTCACCATAGTCTGCTCGTAACAAACAGTTGATGCAAAACACTGGCATCTCTTTACCTTACTTTGGTGTGAGGCATGTCTGTGTTCCTTTTGGGTGCTTACATGGTCAAAGCGGATGTGTGTTTTTACTGAAGGTGGTAAATTTGTAACAACCTTACTGAGGCTGAAAAGCAGGTTGCTATATGCAGAAATATACTAGAGATAATTTGCATGTAATATTCAAAGAAGAGCAGAATTAGAATTTACTGTCTGCTAATGTTGATCTGTTCTTTTGATTTTGGCAATGTGCTGTGTATGAATCACATTTAATGGCACAGAGAAGGCACTGCGCTCTGAGAGGGAATGAGGCCGTGCGTATTGCATCTGTTTGAGTCAGCAGCCAGCGTGTTCTGCTGCAGCTCTCCTCGGAACAGTCTGGAGGTTATTTGAGGGTACGGTGAGTCATGGCAGTGCCTCCTTCACTGGGCATTAGTCTACGGGGTGACATGTGTCTCTATTGCAAACCTGTGTTTGGTTGTAAGAAAATAATATAAAATTAAAAAACAAACTGTGATTACTTGAAAAAGATTTCTGATGATAAGGGCAGGGGGGAAAGCCCTATAGTTATACTACTTCTGAGTAGCAAGAGGAATTATTTGCAAGGTGGAGAGATTTCCTTAATGTGCCTGATGTCTAGCAATTCCATTTCAAGAGAACTTGCCTGCCTTTATTTAAAAACAAATCTGACTGATATATCCCTAATACTGTATATGAACTTATGGCCTGAGCTGAGTAGGTAGTTCTTTAAGGCTAGAATTTTGTAGGAAGAGTGTGAAATTAATGATGCATTAAATCTGGTTGCAGCCACTGTACAGTTCTGTGAATAACAATGCAAGTATCAACTCATCTAAGTTTCATATAACCATTACAGGAAAACTACTGTAATTTCTCTTGCTAAAACAGTAAGAGTGGTGAAAGCAGAAAGAGGCCAACTGGGATCAACCAGGCGAAGGGTTGTGTCTCTAAAAAAGCATACTTCCTTTCAGAACTAAAAATAAAACCTGTGAATCCTGAATACCAACACTAGTCTACCAAATAATTATGAAACTCATTTACATAGTCTTTCATCTCCTTCTACGGACTGGTCTGAACAGTTTTCTGCTAAAAGCTGTTCCAGCTTCTGTGGTTGCCTTGCAGCACAGGTTTTTAGGCTCCTTAGCTCAAAAGACATCTGACAAGGTAGGCTGGTTTTGAGTAAGGTCTGCTGGATTTGTGTTCTGTGGGAGCTTGCCAAAGTTTCTGGTTCCTCAGTTACTGGGAGGAACATAGCTAACTTGGCTTCTGAGCAGCAATATGCTTGGTATTTGGAAGCTCAAGGATATCCTCATCTCAGGCTATCCTTGCTTTAGAAGGTAGAATATTTTAAAGAGAATATATGTAGCTCCAGGCAGGGGTCCCCATGCCTGCTACTCTTTCATTCACTTCATTTGGTTAGAAAATGTCCAAATTAGACTTGAGGTCTCTGTGGGGTCTTCCACATACTTCCATGTGATGGAGTTTCTGTAATACTGGCTTCCATTTTGAGTTCAGGAGATCACAGACCAAACAACTCATACTTTTAAAAGCCATTATTCAGGTTGCAAAATCAGCCATTCAAAAATTGGGTAACATTTTGTTTTCTTATGTGTGGACAAGGCTGGAGAACTAAGTTTTCTGTAGACATATTCAGTGCTCTGTTCCTGAACTGCAGAATTATTTTTTTTTCTCTTAACTGAATAAAAGTGTAATTAAAGTTGCATATGTAATGAGAGGATGGCAGTAACTATACCTAATATTCTTTCTTGATCATCTCAAAATCCAACTGATAGAAGATCCATCAGTTTTCAACAGTGTGAGATGGTCCTTAGTGATTCACTAAGGGTGCGTTTTCCATAATTCTCAAACTCTTGAGTATTTTTAAGTTTTAAATAATGCAGAAACATTACAGAAACAGCAGTTTATCTAAAAGCTAAGGTGGGTGAAGGACAAATGAAAAAAAATTTCAGTGGGATTTTGCAAAATGCTGTGATGGAATAGGGCAGAGAATATTATATGAGATCTGATTTAATAACTGGAGCTGAGACATAGTTGATTAAATTCTATGTTATGTGAAATAGTTTGGGAGTGTCTTGTAGTTATTCTGCATGAAAGTACTTTAAAAAAAAAGCTGAGCAGATAATATCTTGATACCTGGTATATTAAAATTTAGTCAGGAACTGAGTTCTTCCATTTTATCACTGTTGCTATAAAAATAGAAATGATCAGGTAACTTTTTAATATAAGCATCACTTTTTTTTTAGTATTTACTTTAGGTCAAAAGTTATGTAAGACTTATTCCTAGTACTCCTCAAACATAATTTGTGCTCTACTTTCTAATGCTCAAAATAGTTGTCCAGTTAAAAAGCATTAACTATGAAGATGGCGATACCTTGTTTTCCTCCTTTATAAAAGTTCATATCAATAATGCTGTGTGTTCAGATGAAACTGAAGTCAGGTCAATTAGTTGTTTTGTAACAGCATAGCACAAAATTCAAGCATGTTTTTAAACTCTGAAAAGAAAAAATACTTTTATTTATTCTAAAAGCCATTGTTGGAGAATAAACTGCAATACCTGTGTCTCCCATTCTGTCCAAAACAGATTTGTTGATAGATGTTTGATGGGATGTTGTTGCCATTAAGAATGCACTTATATAGATAGGTATCTAAAGTTCTTACAATCTAGAACCATACAAATGCTGCCTTAAAAAGTTCAGGAAACATAAAGGAAACGTTTCTCCTCCTTGGCTGAAGTGTATAGGGGTCTTTTGTATGATCTTGAAAGTAATACCAGTCTGTCTTTCTGCTGCTCAGTCTGCATTTTTACAAGCTGAGCTTTGTTGGCAAACATCCTTTTGAACAGCCTCAGGAAGTATTTTCATGCAAGGTTCACCCAAGGCAATGATTCAAAATGCTGTTTCGCTGTTTGTGCAGGACACCAAGGTGAGATTTATCAACACAGAAAGACTTTGTGAATAAAATTATGAAACTGGAAAAAGTATAGCTTCTTCTCTGGCAAGAGATACAATTTCTGATGATCTAAAGGTACTGCATGTTTGCAGATTTCCTTGTTGTAAGTCATCAGTTGGTCTAGCTTTTTATAGTTGCAGCTTTTGGTATTTTCACCCCTTATAACCTTGTCTTGATAATGTTTTCTTCTAATATTTTGTCTGTAAGACTATGAAGGTTTTACAGTAAACCTAAATAAAGCTTTTGCACAGGAAAAATATTTCAAGTTTTTTAGAATGCATAAAATAAATGCATTTGAAGTGTTCATCTAAGCCATCTTTTTTAGCTACTGACAGTAACAAAGAAATTAAAACCATTGCTACAGCTTGCTTTCTCAAATAATATAGATCTTTACAAATGCAAGCTTTTTTTTCAGGACCTTGCAGTAATACTGTCAACTTAAAATGTTTTGTTATTTTGGCTTGTACCCATCTCCCAAATGAGGCACACATTGATTTCATACAAGTGTTGACAGTGTAATGTACTAACGGAAACACTGTGTTCTGGTAGATCATCTGTTAATCTAAAATAACATTATTTCTAATTTCAAATTTTTATGAACCCTGGAATTCCATAAAACGAAGAAATTCCATTAAGCTCTTCATTCTGAGATAAGTCTCTCTGTGGAGCTCTTCCATTCAGAATTGTACTGATAGCATTTAAAAATAGTAATAAAAAAATGGGTGGAATATCGGTAGCCCTCTAAAATAATTCTAAATGCACATATTATTGTTTACCAAGCGTTTTAGCATCATTCTAAAGAGCAGGTAGTGGTTGTATGTCCTTAATTGACCTTAACTACAGCTTGCTGGTTTTGTCTTGGTTTTGGCTCTAGTGATCAGCTGGATAGTAGCAAGCCATAGAAAAAGAGTAAGAAATAAGAAGAAATAAGAAATGTAGAAGCTAACAGTACATGTCTACCTGTCATAATGAATGCAGTCTGCTTATCTCAAGGATTATATAGTAGAACAGTAAAATTGAAGAGGGCCAAAACAAAATAATAGAGTAGGCAGCAACTTCTCCTCGTGGGTCTGGAATGGGTTTGTGTTCCCTAGCTTGGAAGGGGGCTGATGGTGGGGAGCAGACTTTTGTATGGCAATGAGTTCTATTGAGATAACACATCCAAAATGATTGCCTTGAAGTATCACTGGATGCCCAGTGAGGCATTGGAACAGCAGGCTCACAACAAGCAAAAGCAAGTACTTTATCCACATAGGGAATAATAAAGTTATTGTCATGTTGCCACCAAATGCTGTGCGCTATGGTTGTAAAAAACGTACATGGATGTGGCAGGTGGTTATGCTGACTCAGAGCACAATGACATAGGATGCAGACTCTGGCTCAGGAAGTCAGCCCGTAAACCACTGCTTGCCAGTAGCTGCTAAATCGTTCTGTGTGCCCCTGTCTGTTTTCGAGGAGGAGAAAGTGTGTGTGGAATTGCTGAAACCAGGTACTGACCTGGTCTGACCTTGTATCGCTGCTCAAATCCTTGTCAAGGGAGCAATGGGAATAACAGTATCTAGTAGTTCCCTTTGCTATTGTGCAACACTTAGACAAGATTTTGTCAGTTAGCTTTTTTAGGAAATAGTTCTTTTTTTGTTGTTTTTACATCTCTGTTTTTTTTTTTTTTCTTGTAAGATCTTTTGATGGGGTTTAGGGAGTTGTATGTGTGGTCAGGGAGAGAATTATGCTGTTCCGTTTTGACATGCCTTTTTCAGGTCTCTTTCTGCCCTCTTGGAAACTTCTCCTTATGCTGACTTGTGCCCCCTGCATTAAAGTGAACAACTCTCTCTGTAGTGATTTCATCCTCATGAGTGAAGACAGGATAGATGTTAACAGCACAGAAATGAAGTTGTTAAATCAAATTTTGGGACCATCACAGTTTTTTTTTTTTCCTTTTCCTTCTCAGCATGAGAAGCTGATTAGCACAGCTTCAGCAGCTTACCTGGGTTGTAAACTCCCATCACCCTCCCCAGTCCCCTCGTGACCATCCTAGCTCTGATTCCACAGCGTTAGCTGCCCTGCATGACCGTGGGTATTTGTCAGCCTAAAAGATTTCTTACCTAAGACTTCAAAGCATCCATGTGTCTGAGAGTGACTTTCTGATAAATAAAAGTTTCATCCAAATCTGTGACCGTTTAGAAATATACTTCACCAGAAAAAACCCTGAACCCAGACAGCAAGACAAAATAATCCATAGTTTTCAGTTTGTGATTTTTCCGGGCAGGAAATCTGTGTAATCCTTACATTTGGATATGGTTTATTCTGGGCTTTGGAGATGGGAGGTAACTTTTATTTTCTAGCCTGAATTATTCTATGCAAAAAAAAAAAAAAAAACCCACCCAAACTCAAACAATAAAGCCGTTACTGAGGTTTAGCTTCAAAGTCATCATAACTCAGCCTGTGTTGAGGGCTACCACTTACACGTCTGTGAGGCACAGAGATAAAGCCAGTGTTTCATCAGCTCCCTGACAGCCTTGTACACACACAGCCTCATCAACCTGGGGCACTTCGTATGAAAGAGTCTTTGTTTTGAATGTTCGGTTATCCAGTGCTTCTCCGTCTGCCTGGAAGAAAACAACGGAGCTACTTGGAGACAATTTCCTGCCATCAGTCCCTGCTAATAGGCATGTGCAATCCACTAGTTTGCAACCTTCAGAAAAAGCAGAAAAAATTAGTGCAGATGTCGGATGAGGGAGGTACTAACTTGGCCACCACATTAGCTGTGACAGAGCCTTGCTAAAAAGAAGGCTTGAAACCTCAGGTGGTGAGAGAATTGGTAAGAGGAAGACATTTTTACTTTTCAAAAAAATCAAAAAGTTCATAGTAGTAGAATAACATCATACTGCTACAAAGTGTCCCGAGTGAAATATTTTGTTGGCTATTTTCAAAGAATGGTTGTCTATGATCTTCCCACATGCCCTTGTTGGCAGTTGTCTTCAGCCTTCATCTACCCATCTGAATATTGTCAAATAACAGGAGTATGGGTTAAGCTTTTATGTTGCAGATCAGTATTCTGAAGTCTTAGCTACAAGATAGAAACTGAGATGTGACATAGGCAGTCCTCAGTTACACTTCCGTACTTCAAAAATCCCCACATGAGTTTGAGCACCCATGTTGAAGGAATACACTGGGAGTACTTCATAGCATCTCAGACCTATCTCTTCGTGTAAACATGGATGTTCTTTCTCAAATATACCATGTTTTCCACTAGTTAGAGTTTTATGTATATTATGGTGGAGGGAAACAAATTCCCATCATCTGAGGTGGGTAGAACATGTGAACTCGGAGACATTTAGGTAGAGCTCTTGGGGTGAGCTCCAGGATGTCTCCATGCCAGAAGCCAGGCTGTGCAGTTCATGTGTGGATCTGCAGGCTGCTGCACGTGTGTGCACTGAGGTCATCAGCGCTGGATGAACTACACCAGACAGTTAAAATTTCACATGTACAATAAGTAAACATGCCACCTGGCATGCTTTGTGTTTTCTGATAGTAGCGTGGATGTTTTGATAGCAACTCTGCCTGTTGCGACTTGTGATTAAAAGCTGCTTTTCTTTTCAGCCCTGTCCAGGGTTGCTTTTGTCAGTTGGAGCATTTCTTGTGTTTGAGGTTTCTTAGCCGGGGTGGTAATCTTTGTGTGGCTGGAAGAAGTCTCTCTGAACTGAGGGAAACGTGAAGGGGTGATCAGGTAGTGCTTTGGTCTGCTACACCACAACTGCAGTTCTGAGGAAGGCGGAATCTCTTTTTTTCCCCTTTAATAATTCTAAAAAAAGCACCTTGTGTTTGGAAATGAAGCTCTGAAACGTGGTGTGAATGTAACAAATACAGGGACATCTGCTTGCTTCTTCAGAGAAGCAGAAGCAGTAGACCGGGAAGCTATAAGAGGAACTATATACTGCAATAAAAGAGTAAATGCCAGAACATGTGACTTCTCAGGGAGCCTTGCCAGCACCAGTCCAACAGAAGACTGCTTGTAGGAAAAAGAAGTGTGCAGTTACTTACCAGCCTAGCCCAGGACTTCCTGGCCTTTGCGATAAGATTAAGATTTCCTCTCTTCAAAAGCGTGCTAGTAAAAAGGATGTGAGTTTTTGCTACTTGCAAGCACAGGAGGGCTGCTGATACGTTTGACATAAATGCTCTGTCTGTGCTGCTGTAGGAGAAGCACTCACTAAGGCGGTTTCAGGGATGTAGAGCAGCTTGTGACCCTAGAGTGATGAGAGGCAGCACTGGAGCCTGGCTGTCACACAGGCTGTGCTTACTGGAGCAGATGATGCGGAGCAGCGTGGCAGATGGGCAGGGTGCGATGTCCTCACCGTTCCTGCTCTGGGCATTTTCACCCGGACTGTTGTCATCTCGTGTCCCAGTGGGAGCTCCTCAGGAGCACGCCTGGCACGCCGTTTGTGTTCCTGGTGCCACACAGGGCCAAGAGCAGGGATTTTTCCCCACAGGCACCAGTGCAATTCCCTCAGTCTGGCTCTGAGGAAATGTAAATACCTTGGCTACATCAGCCAGCTGCTTCCGCTACCTTTATGTTATGAGCAACTCTAATGTAAATAGATGAGATTCATGGATAGACTCTTGCTGAAGAACCACAATTGTCTTAAATCATTTCTGTAGAGAATAAGAAAGTAGATAACCTAAGGTTAAGGAAAATAATTTGAGGCAGAACTTAGTTTCTTTCTAACTGCCTGTCATATGAATACATTTGCATGGTAAGCTTATTCAAATGCTATGTGCAAAAAAATACTCATGTGGTCACTTCTTTCCAGACCTATGTTAGTTCAATTCTTAGTGTAGGAACAGGTCTTTTTCCAGGCATGGTTTTCTGAGAAGCATCTAATTCTTTTTAACGCTATTCAACACAACTGATCTGCTTTTTCTTAATCTATTAGGGGGGAAAAAAAGTTACGTATTTACTTAGAGAAGTTTTTGCTACCTTCACTGACAGTATAACACAATAGGCTTTTTATTTTAATGTGTGAAGTGCAAGGATGCTCTACGTGATTTTGTTTACTTTAGCTATTAAAATGTTAACATTTACTATGACTTGGTGGTACCTAAAAATATATTATGGGATAATTTTATTTTTAAAAATAAACTCAGTGCTTAGTTTAGTAAGTTTCAATTGGTCCCATTTTAGCCTTTTTCTTTGTAAAAGTAAGGATGTGAGCATTTAATTAACAAATATGAGTACTTCTAAAATTGATGGTCATCTAGGCTCCACTACTAGTGTGGGAAAAACTATAGTAATTTCAGATGTCCCAATATGGTAACTGTTGTTAAAACAGACTACCCATGGGATATCCTTTTTCAAAACTTGGTATTAAAATCTGTTTTCTCTGGATTAGATGCTGCCCTTCACTGAAGACTGTACAGACTTTAGAGTTGATGGCTGATACTCTCTAAAATTCAACACTTTGTGGAGAATAATGCTTACTGTTCTAATGCAATGGGTTCCCTTCTTGCCTCCCCCTCCCCTCCCCCCCCCCATTCAGCTGTAATAATATGGTAGAAGTAGAAATAGCTTTCATTTCCAACTGAGAAGTGCATTAAAATTAGTAAATCAAACTGGATTAGAGCATCAGCCATTGTTAGATGGTTGAGGTAACCACAGAAAATGCACTTTTTGGCAGAATAAACTGTTTCTAAATCATAGAGGTCTCACGGAAACCTTCTCAGGAGGGTTGTTTGGTCAAGCAGTCCCTTTCTCTGCCAGAGTGTGGTTTTGTTGCTGATGCAGGAGGTAGAAGAGGTTGGTCCGGGTTCCTGGTTCAGAGTGAGGAGCGATGAGAAGTGCTCCGAAGCAGAGGGAAGAGGATCTTGAAACTGGGCTTCCCTCTTGAAACGTCAGCATTCCTCTGCTCCACTGCTTGCTTGTGTAACAGACAGAAAAACTAACAAGTGATTTAGTAAATGTTAGAGATGCAAAACTTGTCACGAAACAGTACAGAATTTCAGACAGAAATTGTTAGCAGGTGCCTTTTGCTGATCTATAAAAGCTGAAGGAATCCCGTCTGTGTAAATGTTCGAGAACACCCCTCACCCCAGTCCACCCCAGGGGGCATGGAGGGAAGCTCTGGACTAAGTGCTTAAATGGCTGCACATACTGCAGAATCTGATTTGAGTGCTCCTAATAATCTCTGTACTGAACTCACCTGTCAGCAAACTTGCCCATGCTTTTTAATTCCTAGAATGATAAGCAAAATAAAGTATATTTATCTGAGCTGCATCCCTTAGGAAGCATTCATAGACATCAACCTTTTGTGTGGAGTTTCCTCCTCTTGAATGGGAGTTTGGTTTCGTAAGTGTTTCTGAGGGGGCGGGGGTGGAGAAGAAGAAAAAAGTTAATTCATTGCACTTTCACAGCTGCACTGAATGTGGTCTGTGAGTATCCACTGCAGCTCTGGTCAGGAGGAGTGGTGAAAGGGGTGCCCGTGTACCATGGTTGGTGTGGGCTGGCTGGCTCCTGCTTTCCAGCCACATTGCAACAGCGTGGGAGGTGGAAGAGTGGCTGTACCTCTGCCTTCTGCTTCCTGCAGTACTCCTAGAAGTTGGGTAATGGTCTACCTTCTGTGGCACAATACTGTCCCAGCAAAGTTTGCATGAATATAAACATGGGGGGGTTGTTGGGTTTTTTGTTTTCTTCCTCTTTCCCACCCTCATCAAGTTACATTGGTCCTTAAAACATAATTTTTAGTCCAATGTTAGAGTTCTCCGTTTGGAACACCTGTATGGTGCAGCAGAATGCCAACTCCAATACAGTCTAAATTTGAAATCATTAAAACTGTTATAATCTGAAGTTCAGTGGGATGTGTCTTGGCATTGCAGGGTATTACCAGACCAGGGAACAAAGAAGATGGTTTAACTTTTTCTCTAAAATAATCCTGTTTGAAAGAATGTATAGGTGAAGTGGAATTGGCAGGATAGTTTAGCAAGACGGCATACTAAGTAACTTGCCAATGTTCTACTAAATATTTAAAGGCCCAGGTCGGTTCCTCTTCGTGACTATATGGCTAAATGTTAAAATTACATGTGTGTTACATACTATTGGGAGTTATGTTTTTCCAGCCTAGTTAATTGTTGTGTTCCAGTTTTGTGACTAATTCCATATATTTTATATTAATAATCTTTTTTCTCCTGCATATGTATGAACCCAAGTTGTTTCTAATATGAACTCTGTCACACTTTGTACACAAAGCTTCTTTGAGTACCATAGCTTTGCACAGCAGGTTGCATTTTTCTTCTGCTTATCTGTCCTAGATGATCTGTTGTCTGGTTAAAATGGAAATGAAAATAAATTTGGATGTATTTGGAACGGAGCATCTGGAGTTGCTGGATGTTTTAGATACTAAATAAGTGAGTTAGGGTCACCTTGACTATTTTTAATAAATGCAGACTGGGAACATTGTAGTGACAATGAAAATGAGATGAAATGAAGGCAAAAATGAAGTAGGAATAATTTCCACTCATAGAGTCTACTTTAAAATACTGTGTTTCACTTACAGAGGATAGGTTTTCCAAAATCTGTGTCAGTGATCAAAAGTAGAGGAGTAACTGAAGCATAACAAAGTTTGGGACTGGAAAACGCAGTGGAAGAAAAATCCTTGGTATTTTTGTGAAATAATAAACGGAGTAAGGCTTGTGGGAGAGCCCAATATATTTTACTGGATTGACAGATATAGAAGAAATTAGACTGCTAAGCTTTAATAATGCAAATCCTTCAGTTTTGAAATAGAAGTGTCAATCTTAATCCTTAAACCTTAATAACTGCAACACTACTACTATAAGAGATATCTGGTGTCATTATAATGTTTTAATTCATTTCTGTTGGAAAGGTCATAAATAAAAAGCTGATAATAGAATGAATAGCTTTGTCCTTTTAATTTCTTTAAAGATCTAGAACTTAACTAGTTAAACTTCACTTTCCAATTTCATGTGCCTCCCATCTTCTACAAAATTAATTTTAATTTTGATGTTATAATTACATTCGATACTCATCATCATTACATTAAATTTTTTTCACTTCACTCTCTTTTGCCACCCATACTCGCATTCAGGAGCCTCTGTATGAACTTCATATGAGTTCTTTTGCCCTTCAACTGAAGCACGTTACTATCCTCAAAAGAAAGGTTGATACTTCTAAATATAGAAACTTAATCTAGGTTCTGCTGTGACAACTAGTGGTCCATTTCTTTTTCATTACAATGATGAGATTTTTTTTTTCTGAAGTCCATTGAGCTGTTACTTAAGTCATCTTTTAGCTTGAAGGCAGAGTAAAAGTTGAAAATGGGGGGAGGCACAATTCTCGTAAACATTCAAGTTTGGGAGATCTTCCATAGCTAGAATATTTGTATCCTCTCCCTAAATTGGATATGTATTTTCTTCTATCATTAAAACCACTATTATAGCCACTTAATACAAAGTGTCTGCAGAAATAAATGCAAAACCATGGATATTTTTCTTTATCCCCTTTGTTTTAAGGATTAGACAGAGAAACTTGAAGTGCAAAGAAACTTACAGAGAAACAGTTTCAGAGACTGAATAATGACGGCGAAAGAAAAATTAAACATTTCTGTGGTATGCTAGAGTATTTTCTTTTATCAGGAAAGATAATTCTAAAAGTTACTATGCTTCTTTCTCAACAAGTTCTTATCTTTTGTATTTTTTTTGCTCTTTATAGGCCAGATGGCTATGTGGTTCACAGCTGGGACTTTTGACCAGAAATGGGTCATTCATTTTATAGATTCACCTGAAGAAATTCAATGTACAGTGTTATAGCACTATGAAATGAGGGAGAGGTGTCCTAGAGATTTAGTGTTTGCCCTGTTGTCTAGCTCCATTTGTGGGTCGTGGTCTGAAAGAGCTCTCTTTCAGAGAAAAATAAAAACCTGTCAGTGAGAGCTACTCTTTTGTTCCCTCGATATCTAGTTAATGTAAGCTTTTTCTTGTTCCCTTGGGGTGGGGAAAGGAGTAAAGTTCTTAAAATAATTTTATAGATATTAGACTATAAAGACCAAAGGGAGGCTTTGTTTTTGAACTTCTATCTGTTGTTTGCTTTGCATCTTGAATAAGCACAGCTTGAGGATATCTTAAATAGGGGTAAAAAGCCCCCAGACTTCTGAATAGTCCTAGATTTGATGCTGTTTTATGATGTTTATTTTCATCTGATTTATTGACAGTTGTTTATCAGTTACGCCTGGCTTGTGTGATCAAAAAATAATAATTTAATTTTAAAAGTCACGATTAGGAGAATAAAAAACCCCAAAACTTGCAGGAGCTATACTAAGCTATACTAAATTGAAAGGCCAAAAAAAAAAAAGGCCATGTTCCTCATCCTCACATAAGCATGCTTTGTCTTGCCAATGGCAAAAGGATTCAGAAGTGATAGAGGCCAGGAGAAAGCAGGCGGTGTCAAACAGAACAGCGTATGGGAGGAGTGGAGAGAGTGCCTGGGTAATACCTGCTTTGGCACTGTTGAGAACAGGTAGTACTTGTAGAAATCAAATGCTGCTCCTTCCAGTCAATGTGGGGAGAAGAGAGGTCCCTGAAGGAGGTCTGTTCTCAGGGACAGAGAGAAGGTAGTGAGGTAGAGAGAAGCTTAACTCTTTGGTTTACTGTTTAGTACTCAAGCATTGTACAGAGCGAAGTTTTTTATTTTCACACCAGTTGGCTGGTTGGTTTTGTGGCCCAGGTACACAAAAAAAAAAAAAAAAAGCAGTAAGTCATCTTGGTTAGCAAACAGAAGAATGTTGTGTGAGGTTTCTAGTAGCAGTATATAGACTTTTCTATTCTTGTCAATCCACTGCCAGCTGCTGTGCCTGTTCACTCTCTCTTGCCTTTCTGGTGGTTCTTTTCCTGACTTCAGTGCTTTCTCCTCAGTTTACATCTTCCTTTTCCTTTAGTGCTGGGTGCTATATGAGGGACACTTTCTGTTCTGATCTCTGAGGCTATGGCCCTTGCTAGTCAGAAGCAGTGATTGCCAGGAAAGGAAACAGCCCCTTGTTCGCAAGCATTTCTCAGTTAAACATCTGTGAACTCTTAAGTTTTTTGTTTTTTTTTTTTTAAGGCTCTGATGTGCCAAATCTGGATAGACTTCCATGGGAATAGCCAAAGCAGACATCTTTGACACATTCAGTTTGTTATAAAGCATTGAGCTTTTAGCAGAGGTCAACAAAGCCGGTGTAGGACCTTTTCCCAAGGGACTGGGAAGCAAATCCTGTTTCTTGAGGATCACTGACTAGTGTTTGATTTGAATGGAATTTATGGTCAGCATTTGAACTCGAGTGTGAGACTAATTCCCACTGCTAACCACAGCTGAGCTAAATGAAAGGTTGAAGTTCCTTTAGGCAAAAGGTTTCAAAAGTCAAGCAGCTGATAACTAGTTGCTGTGTAACTGGTGAGTATATCAAGGGAGTTTAGTGTGTGTCCTCTTTGAAAGCAAGGACTTGAAAGAAATGAGAGTTAATAATTAGGGGAGCAGTGAAGGAAACCTGAAAAATGGCAGATTTAATAAAGACTAAATATAGCATGCATGAAATAACTAATACAGTTCAAAAGTGAAGGGAGTGTGGGGGAGAAGAAAATGGAAGAGGCTCAAGGTGCAACTGGCAATGAGGCTTGGAACTTAAACCAGGTGCAAGAATTAAGAGAAGGCTCACGTGGCTGAGGAATTGCAGAGTTCTTGGTGGGACTTTTGATGTTGCTGAATGAGAAGATAAGGCAGAATGAGAATCTGAGAAAGATCCTGAAGGGATTTGAGTGGGAGTGGGAAGGAAAGACTACATCATTAGCCTTCATGATGGGAAAAACAACAGAAAGTTTTCCACCATGTTGTATTACAGATGTGCGTATCCTACTGGAGAAGCCATAGAGTAGATGGTCTGATGATCCTAAGTGGAATTGTGGTTCCTGGAGAGGAGAGCCCTGAGCAGCTTGCTCTTACAGCTAGACTCTGCCCCTAGGTACCTAGAAAAATTACCTTTAGAGAAGAATGCTAGTACAATGGCTGGGAACATCCAAAATAAAAAAAAAAAAGCTTTGACCAACCTATGCAACTTCCATTCAGGCTTTATTTCTCAGCAGAGATCTGTCAGGTAAACATTTGTTTCTCTCTCAGCATATGGAGAAGTGCTAGTGGGTAGAGGACTAGTACTAATTCAGAAGGAAAATTGCTCCAAGGATTTAAGGAAAATGATAGTCAGGCATTGCAGCTCAGGAAAGGTTTTCACTGGATAATAGGATGTGGTTACTAAGAAACAACTGAAATGTTGTGTATACATGTTAAGAGCCGGGACAAGAAAATGGAGAAATCCGAGCTGCTGATAGAGGTAGGGATATGACAAATGTGAGTATCAGAAACATAGTAGAATGCTCTTAGTAAGTGCATTAGATGTATTTAAAACGTTTTGTGCTGTTAAAAAATAACTGAAAAAAACCCAAAAGTTGTGCTGTGCTCATTATATGGCAGAGTAGAAAAAATACCTTGGTGTAAAAAAGGACAGACCCAAATTTGTTTGGCTCAAAATCGCTTTGGAGAAAGATGACAGGAGGAGTAAAGAATCTGTTGTTAGCCCCAGGTAAGACTCGAAGAGGGATAGGAATCTCTGTAGACTTGTTAGATAAATACTGCTTGTTATGAGGTGGTGTACTTTCCCGGGTACAGATCAGAGAAGTGATAGGGGCCAAGAAATTCCTGGATGTGATTGCTGGCAAGTTTCTTCCTTAAACTAGTCATTGAACCAACAGGAAATCAGTGTTGCTTCAGACTTAATTTTGAAAAGCAGTGAAGATATTATAGAAAATAATTTTGTATTGGGGATTTGGTTTCATTTTATGCTTAATCAGCTGCTGAAAGGGCTGGCTTCGCTCTTTCTGCCCCTGTCTAGCTGATCCTAGCAGTCATGCAGCCAAGGCATGAGTTACATCAGCAAGGTGACTCTGGAGAAAATGGGTTGGGGTGCGGGGGTGAGCTCTGGATTGGGCTGCCAGAGGACAGAGCAAGTGCTAGGGGCTGGTGAGGTGTTCAGGACCTTCCCATTGAGTGACAGTTTGCAGTTAATCAGATTAAGTGGCAGCTAAAATTACCATTTCAGTAATCATGAGTTGATTCAGTTTGAAATACATGAAAAAGCACAGGAAAGTTGATATGGAATTTAGGTTTTGAATCTTAGTGGCTAATTTAAGTAAGCAAAGCTAGTCACAGGTGTAGGGAGCCTGAGGACTCCATTTCTTGAAGTCACAGGTAGGTAAAACTTGTCTGGAAACTGAATCCCGAGTAAGGATAAGTTCTCCTGGTCTGCAGGCCAAAACGGATGAAGAGCCAGCCTGAAGATACACAGTAAGACTAATGCAGGAATCCTGCAAGCAATGGTGGGGGGAGGGGGGGGAAGGGGGGAAGGAAGGACTTAATTCCAATTTCTTTGCTTCCAGAAGTTGAATCTGGTCTTGCAAATGATGTGAAATCAAGTAAAAAGAAATTTTATAGGGTGAGAAGTGTAGAGAATAACAATAATACACAACTAAAACATTAAATATTTTTGGCTTAATTTCCAATAAGGATGATAACTTCAGAGGAAGAGAAGTATAATGAGACTGAGGATGGAAATTACTACAACCAGAAGGAACTTAAAGATCGTAAAATACTCAGACCAAGGCAAATTTCCATGTTGGAATTGGGAAGGAATTAGTGTTGGTTGTAACTACTTTAGCTAATCTTTCCTTCAGGGTGGTACCAATGATTGGAAATAGCAGTACCAACATAAAGAGGAGGAAAGGAAGAATTACACAAACAATTGAAAGACTTTCAGTCTGCCCTTGCAATGTGAAAAGCTTTGGAAGGCATTGGGAGAGGGGCCCAAAGGGGGGAGGGTATAATCAAGGATTTGAGATATTAAAGAAAATAAAGTAAAATACAATACACCTACTTTGAAGAGTGAATTTTGGTGATCTAATACCTGTCTTCTGAAAGAATTAATTTTCTACAAAGGGAAAGCCAACCTGTGACCTTCAGGTCAGCCATGATCTGCCAGAACCGTTCCTAAAGTTTGCAGGTACATCTTCCCATTTGGCTCCATCGGTGGGAATCCACAGGCTAGGATTAGTGCAAGGCGGGGGAAGCTGGTACTTTACAGCTCTCAAGACTGCAAAAATACTGTGCAGGGAGTAAGGTCTTGAGAGTCTCCCTTTTGCATTGTGACCCCAAAGGCCCAATGGTTTGTAGCTGTTGAGAGAAGCCATGAGATAGTTGATGTTGATTAGAGAAGCTGGGCAGAGACAGATGCCATAATGAAAGCAGACTTTAACATAGCATTATTTTGGGCATTTGTTTCTAAATGCTGTTTTCTTTGGGAAGTGTAAGTGGCTCCATGGATACTTTTGAATTACGAGACTGAAAAAGACCTTGAGATCATCTAATCTAAATCAAGACCATTAAAACTTAGTGCGTCTGCTGTAGATATTAAGAAATTATTCCTTGCAGCATCCTGTTTTTATAGCTGGAAACACACCCAGCTCTGTATTCATGCATAGTATTTTCCAAAAATGTGCTCAGTTTATTGTTCCCTTTTGAGCACCTACCTGTCTTGAAGAACAGTCTCCGTATCTGCCTCAGTTGGAGTGCTATAATGCTGAACACAGGTTGTACTTATGTTCATATGTCCCGGTACTGTGTTTGAATTTTTTCTGCATGATACCATTAACTCATAGCAGTTCATAAGCTGAATATAACCTTTCTCTTCTTCAGTGGAATGTCTCCTTGGCCTATTGTTCAATGTTCAGTGTTTCTGCTGTTGACTTCTACCTATGTGCAGTGTTTTGCATTTCAGCTTTTTTTCTCAGGCCATTTTTCCAGTTTGTCTTTTCGTCCTCCAGTGTA
Source organism: Nycticryphes semicollaris (assembly GCA_013400055.1). Taxonomy (NCBI): domain Eukaryota; kingdom Metazoa; phylum Chordata; class Aves; order Charadriiformes; family Rostratulidae; genus Nycticryphes; species Nycticryphes semicollaris. Next base: position 388,395 of record VXBJ01002854.1, on the reverse strand, counting down.
ATTTGCAGTCCCACCAACTTGGTTGTTTGTCAATTTAATAAATGCTGTCTTTGTTGTATCATGTGGGTCACAAATGAAAATAGTGAGTGAGAGCAGACCCAGTGTAGGTGACTTTGTGAATTCCATTCTAGATACATATTTTGACAGTGAGCTACTGATGTTTTCTCAATGTATTTTTGGAGGTTTTGGGTGGTTTGGTTTTGGCTTTTTTTTTTTTTTTCTTGTTATGTATCCACGTTAGTTTCCCTTGGATCTAATCTCTACTTTGTGGACTTCGATATCAGAGAGGCAACATCAAGAACCTTATTCAAGTCATGATATAGATCAGCTTCTCAAATCTACACTTCTGTTTGAAAAGGAAACTTGATTTGAAATGTATTATTTTCAAATTCATGCTGGCTTTTACTCATTACCTTGTTTTCTTTTAGGTGTCTGCAAATAGGCTGGTTATATCTGCTGTGTGTTTATTTCCCTTTCCCTTAATCATGGGCTATTCTTGCCATCAGCACCTTGAAAAGTGACATCATGGACCCACTTGAATACAAAGGCTGAGCGGCTTTGTTTTGAGGCAAGAAAATGCAATTAACATCATTAATCTATGCTTCTGTAATGCATTCCACAGTACATCAAGTGATGAACAATCAGAGGAAGACAGATTAGTACCAGGAGCAGTAAATTAGATAAGAATTGGTTTATATGATGCTAGCTACATGGTGTTGCAGTAAGTGGAGCCATGGAGAAATAGGTCTGGCTACCAATAGTTGTTCACAGATTTTGGGACTGACTTGCTTCGTGTTTTCGCTCAAATGTTTTGACTAATTGATCAAGTTTGATTACATCTGCAAATGGTACAGAATAGGATGAGCCCTTAAACACAGAGAATGAGGGAGTTTTATACAACTGAAATTCAAAGACCTTGAGAAATGAAGTAATAAAAATGGAAGAAAATGTAACTGCATAAAACACAAAGTAGTGGATTTAGAAGAAGATAGCAAATGTAGACCAGAGTTTATCCGGCAGGAGCACTGGCATGGAGAAGGTCCAGTCAGAGCAGGACTGTAAACATGTTGTGTGACATTGACGTGATCACAGGTGTGACTCTGGGATGTGTGAAATGTGTCTTCCTAGAATGAAGAGGAATGCTAATGTCCCTGTACAGCTGCCATGAGAGTGCTTTTAAACTAAAGTGCATAATTCTGGTCAGGTTTGGGAGAGAAAGATAAATTCAAACTGAATGGGATGCATGGGAGGATGATGAGGATAACCGTTGTGTAGAAGTACAGTCTAACACGAGGGACTAAGAGGGAGTAAGTTATGTAGACTAGTAACATTGTTGTATATACTAGTATGGGAGGAATGAAGGAATGTAATTAGTGCTATAAATAGATCTTGGAGGTAAATACAGCCTCATATACTACACAAATGGATCCAGAAGAAGCTGGATTCACAATACAGGCCTGGGACACAAATTTGAAAAAAGGCAGAGGGGTACATCGCTTCTTTCTAATGCACCAGTAAGTCTGAGCTTGGAAAAGAAATGTATTTCACATTTAGTGGGAAACTTAGAAGTGAGACATATTTGTGTGACCTTTTGGGGACCCTAGAGAAGGGAGACGAACAAGATCTGGATCATTTTGATTTTATCTTTAAACTCACAGCTGTCACAGTTTGAAGATGAGTGAATTTATAAAAAGCGGAAAACTTGTTATCTCAGAGAGAAATACTTTCAACACCATCTGTCCTGTGTTTTCCTGAAAGGGGGAGGGGAGGGAAGTATTTGTCCATCAAGGTTGCTGCTGGACAAGTGTGTAGGAGGGCAGATGCAAGAGTCTAAAAATAACACTGAAAGGGAAGGGGGGGAATCCATTATGATATCTAGGTTATTTTCTAATTTATTTACTAGATAGACTGGTGGTGTTTCAACATCATTTCAACATTATCCTGATGCTCAGATATATTGACTAAAAGCCCGTCTGTTCCATCAGACTTTTTATTATCAAGTGTAAACTATTAACCTCGACTTCTTGGTGGCTTATGTCTATAAAATTTTGTCTTTGAGAAGTTCTCCCAAATGTTTTATACTGTAGAGTCAGGAATAAAACCAGTGTGTTAGCAATTGTGTCTCAGTGTCTTGAGTGTCTGACAAAGTCACAATGTGATTTTAAAACAATCATAGCAGGGAAAAAATACTGCTCAAGAAGGTTAAAAGTTATTTCTGTATGTCATCTGAAACTAGCTGGTATCTCTCGCTGCTTACATGACTTACAAAGGTGAGGTGAACAATCTGATAATTTTATTTGAGGGAGTATATACTAGCGTGTTGTCTCAGCAAGGTGGAGCTTTTTACAAAGATAATTAATACACCATGTATTGATGTTGCTTAATATTTACGTCAATGTTTGGAAATATGAAAATACTACTTTTGAGATAAGATACTCTTATGCTTAAAGTGTACACGTTTAGGATATAAAAGAGGATGTATCAGAAAACACAGAGAAATGTCCAAGTGCAACCTTACTCCGAACAAGCTGGAACTAAGAAAGCAGAGAGGCACTGAATCCAAAACAAGAATAATCTGAATGGCCTTTCTCTATTAAGGGAATCCAGAGATAGCCAGATAAAAAGTCTGCAGAACTGGCAAATGGGGTTCCTGGTTTTTGGAGTCAGTGGAAATGGAGAGAGAAAAGGAATATAAGTTGCAGCCTTTTAACTATTCACCACCACCCCCCTCCCCCATTCTGCATATATTGCAAATTAAATGTGTTTATTGCACAGCTTTTATTTTGCCTGGCAGTGAAGCATACTGCTGTTAGTAAAAGGGAGTAAATTCAGAGATTGGAGGAATGGCCTTGAGGAGTCTTTTGCTTCTTAGAAATAGAATCTGAGTTTATGTATAACACCTTCATTCAGATGATAATCTGAAGCAGGTATTTCCCTTTTTCAGTTTCTACAGGGTCTGTTCTTCTAAAATACTGCTCTCCGTTCTTGATATTTTTTCAAGATTTTTATACTTCATCTTTTGTATGTTTTTGAGGCTTTTGTTTATTCCAGATAGCTCCAAACAGGGTCTCCTGTTCAATGTATCTTTTCCTAATCCTAGATTAATTTCAAGAGCCAATTCTACTCTCTGTAGAGACATTATACTTAACTGAGTTGCAATGGCCTACTCAAGTGACCATTTTGTAGCATGATGTCAAGAATATGCTGCATGCCCTGGGTGTGGTGTCAGGCATATGGGGAGCATTTGATATTGCAAGACTCACTTGGATACTGTCGTAGGGGCTGTGGGAATGGAAAATCCTGGCACGGGTGCATTCTCAGCTCTGCTGTAACGGAGGAAGTGATGCCTGGAGTGAGGTTCCCTCAGAACCGCCCCCAGTGGAGCTGGTGGCTTGCTTCCAGAAGGGCAGCGCTGGACTGAAGGGCTTGCAGGCAGCCTGAGCCATCAGGGAGCCCAAAGTGCAGTGGGAAGCTGAGCTTTCCATGGTGAGGGTGCACCAAAGTTGTTTTGGAGAAGAGTAAACAGAAATGCAAAGTAAAATACAGTCCATTTAAGAGACAGGAAGCTGACTAAGCTGATGAGTAAGATGCCTTAGACAAAGGAAAGACAGAGGGAGCGGCTGGGCAGAAGAACTGAAAACCCAGCAGAACTGGGGGGAAAAAATAGTGCTCTGTAAATCAAAGTTAACAAGGATGTGGGGGGTGAGATAGAAAAAGATGAGGCTGGTATTTAAGCTCTGGTGAATAAAACCAGAAAGGGACCTTATGAAAGCTAAATCTGGGTGACTGTCAGGAAGTGAGATGTGCTTCAGAGAGGCAATTGGGAATGTAGTATGAGAGGGGCAGGAAGGTAGTAGGAGGGTGAAAGGTGGAGTCCTGTTCTGTAATGGACTTCAGTTAGTGGGAAGTATGAGAGGGAGGCAGTGCCAGATGCTGAATCAGAAAAGCAGCGGTTCATTGGATGTAAGAAGCCCAAAGCTGGTGTTCTCAATCAGGTTGTTTTTCTGGAGGTGAGTCTGGAAGGAGTCCGGGTAAATGAATGTTACATCCAGTAAGTTCAGGGGGAAAAGGATGCAAGAACATTGTGAATGTTGGCAGTAGGATTGGAAGGAGAGAATAAAGCCAAGAAATGAGTTGGAGGGAGTTTGGCATTATTGTGAGAGAAGCAAGAAGGCTGAAGAAGCACGAATACTGAAAAACATGGATGGCACCCAAGTTGAAAAGGGCTTGATGAATATTGCAGAAGCAGTGTGGGTAAGAACATTATGATCTTGAAGCTGTTGTGCTTGCTTTGTGGAAGATGGAATCCAGTTTCAAGGTTAATGAATGTTGTGGCATGTTACTACGACACTTAGAAACTCATATGAACGTCCAGGATTTAATTGTGCAGTTGTAGAACAAACACAGAATGAAAAGGGTTCCTTTCTCCACGGGATTAAAATTTGAGATTAAGTCTAAGGCAGGTAAAACACGGAAACAGGCAGATGGGAAATAGGAGGCACTCCTTCTGAGGGAAGATGAGGCTTCCATAAAGAAGTGGCAAAGCCGCTGTCAGGGTTTCAGAGGTCAGTAAAGCAAAGCAGAGTTTTAAGGAGAAGATGGAAGGATGTCAATGAATCAGCTTTACAAATGTTGCCAGTAAGCTGTTCCTGAAATTGGTAAGTGAGCGATAGAAGGATTGGTAGATGCTGTTTCTGAAAGTGCAGTTTGATGTGATGGGACTGCTGCGGGAAGGAGTACAAAGGGTGGATGTTGTGGGCTGGAGGTGTTTGTGACAGTGTTTTGAGTGAATCTGAACAGGTATGCCTTGTATTAAGGCCAGAGGAAAGGAGGTTTCAGTAATCACAGTGCAGGATTAGTGTAGGCTGGTGCTCTGAACTATGGGAATGCGTAGAAAAACACATGTTTTATAAGCTTTATAAGAAAGATCTGCAAGAGTTTCATGTAACCTGAACCCCGAAGTGAGAGTGAGCTGGTCACACTTAAGGATGACATGGATGTTACTGGATTTGAGTGAGTGGCAGGGTCACAGCATTTCTGCTCAGCCAACACAAGGAGTAGGGCATAGAAAAACACAAGTCTGTTACAACAGTGCTGAGCTCAAGATGACAGACATCCACAAAGGGAAGCCCGAGAGACTGCTCAGTATTTTGTCTTTGAACATAAATCTGGAGTTAGTGCGCTATTCTGTAGGTTCCAAGTATAAGGGTTGGTGTCTGTAACTGGCGTACTGCAGAGGCTAGGTAGGGAGAAAAATGTCAGCGACAGGCTGCTAATAGAAACTGAATTAGGGAAGGTATAGAAAGGGCTAAGAGTAAAAACTAGAGGCAGCAATTATATAAAATACTCTTTAGGTAGCTTAGACTTGAAAAAATGAGTTGAATTTGTACAAAGTATTGGGGCTTTGTAATGGGAGATATGAAAGCAATTTGCTCTGAAATTATTAGTGAATATTCAAAATTTGTAGTTTCTGAAGTTTGCAGGTCATTTAAACACTGGCAGCAAGCTCCAGCAAATAATAAAACTCAGGCAATATGGTTGAGGGGTTTTTTTTTTTCTTTTTAATGCCATGCTTCTGGTTTTTTCTTTTACCGAGATTATTGGTCTCCTGTTGCAGCAGGGACACCAATTCAGCCACAAAAATAGTGCAACTTTACTAGCAGAGCTTATTCCCAGAGCTGAGATTACAGTACTCACTACTGATGAAGTAGATGGGGATGAAGTAATGGGGAAAATTGCACAGTCATGTTGATGCATGCAGCACTACACCCCATGGTGCTTGCCCAGGGAAAGAAAAAAGTGATTTTAAAAGTTGATTTAAAGCATTGCAAAGATAGAAACCATACTTAAAATTGAATTAGTTTTACCTATACTGTAAAGTTGATTAGTGCTGATAGGCAAGTGTATGTATTGTTGCTCATGTTCCTCAGCTTCTCAGTTTTGAAAAATGAAGCTTTTTGCATGTCTCTAAGTGAAATATGCTCACCTCCATTATCTAAAAGGCGACTTCAAATGAAGAATTTGCCAAATGAGCTGGTGCCTAAATGCCAGTTGCTCTATTTTATGTATTAGAGCCTTAATAGTAATGATTGTTTCACACACATTAGTTCCTCCTTTGGACTTTGGTTTGTGCACTTAAGTACATGGTTTGAACTCAGTTGGTTTGCACAAATGCATAAACAGAAAGTTAATTTCTCCACTAATGTGAGAGCGTCTGTAGCTCTGCTCTTACACTGTATTATTTTTGCAGGCGTATCACTATGAAACAGTTCTGCTTGCTAAGCAAATGTGGGGCAGAACACACGGGAAGAAGATACGTGTAAAAACGGTAGTTTAAATGATGAGGATTGATCTAAATAACTTGCATTTCTTTTAGAGTTTAAATATTTACTCATTAGCAATATTTCCATGTATTTTTTCCTGGCCAGCAGCACCGCACACATGGGCTTCTTGGGTGCGGTGCGAGGAGGGACCGTGGTTTGCAGTTAGAGGGTTTTCCTGCCTTCAGGAAACGAAAGGAGCGTTCCAGCAGACCCTGTCCCTCTGCGCGCGCTTCAGTTTCCCCATGTCCTTGCGGTGTTTCTGGCAGCGCTGTGCCAGCAGCCTCCCAGCAGGGCAGTGGCTGCTGGCCCAGGCGCTGGCTGGCGGCCAGCCCGCAAGGGCTGCAGCTGGCCCCAGCTCCGGCAACAAAGGGGCTGCGGGGGGCTGTGCTGCCTGCCGGCCCTGCCCAGGCACCCGCTGCCCTTCTGAGCCCATCCCCAATGTGTTGGGGCACTCGAGTGAAAAACCTGCCAGTGGTTTAAAGGGGAAAAAGAAAAGGCAAAAAGAGCAGCTCTTGCAAAACTGTGCCAGTACAACCCGACGTGCCTTCCGCCTCAAAGCAAACAAAAAGCAAACTGAAAACCTCCAGCAGAGGAAGGCGAAGCCATACACCACCTGGAATTTTTTGTGCGGTCTCTAAAAATACAAACCCTGCAGTCTTGCCATCCCCTCATGCATGGCTGGCTTGAGGCTGAGCCTGGGGTACACTGCTGCGGCAGACCGGAGGAACGCTTTGCCATCATCATAGCTTTGAAGGAAGGGAATGTGTGCATTTTTCCCATCGATTTTCATGATTATCTGTAGTTCCTAGCGATTATCTGCAAAATAGGGCACACACTGTTGCCAGTAATACATGTATCCTGTGGCAGGGAGCCAAGACAGTAATTGAAGGTCAGGGATTGTTTGCCGAGTGCAGTTCAGTGTGCTGCCTGATTCCGTAGGGGACTGGCAGTGCCAAAGAACAAAGGCAGCTCTGTTCCTGCAAGCTTATAGTATGGCTTGTTTGACAGCATTCAGGCCCAATTGTGAGACGAAGCAAACAGTAGTTGGGAGCAGCGCTAAAATAATGTGACTATTAAATAAACTGCTCAAAAGTGTAGTATTTTGCAAATGTCATAACCAAGTTTGGGTAGCAGTATATGCCGTAGGCTTTGGGGAGTCTTAAGACAGTAATTTTTTAAAACTGTTGTTTAAAAATCAGTGTTAGTACCTTTACGTGGCAAATCTGGGGTTTTTTAAGAATACACACATGCATATTACGGTAAACTTCGTAAGCTGTAATGATTAAGTGTTAAGTTGCCCTAACATACTTAACGCTAGCAATTGCACCAGTAGCAACTTCCTTATTTTTTTTAATACTCTCAAAAGATGTTTTCCCATTTACTGGATTTTTACCAAGGCTGTCTTTAAGTGAAACCCTTGAAAATAGAGTTGCTGGGTTAATATTCCACACGTAGCTGGTGTCACTTGGGAATTTTTAGCAAAATCCCTCTGCAGTAACGAATAGGTGGTGCTGCACTGGGTATTAATATTCTTTGTTACTAAGTCGCCGTCTATTAATAAAGCTTTGTCCAAACGGGCAAACTTTTCCTGTCCTCCAGACAGTCTTGTGATTTGTATTTTAACAGTGTCTGTCTTGGATGTTTTTAGGGATTGCCTGCTTTGACAGTTGCACTGGGGACTGCACAGCTATCACAGCACCATTAGTTTAACAGCAGCATGAAGTCCGTTGCATTCGGTGATAGGCATCGTTCAGTTGTTTGCCCTTCCTGAAGTAACTACTAGTGTTAGGGCTTTCAGTTGAGGGAGGGAAATGGTAAACAAAACCCTGAGGCCTTAGGGAGAGGTACACGTTTTGTGGAAGTAGTAGCACATCTTTGGGGTGTTCAGTACTTCTTGAAGGGCCTCTAAAATGTAGTGTAAAAGATAAATTGAAAGTTATGGAAGTATAGAATTAGATTTGGGAAAAATTCTTGATGGCTTGGTAAAGCCTGAGTTCGGGATAGTTTCTTGTGTCAGCCATTACTGATAGGTCAAGTTTTATTTTTTAGAGGTGGCAAGGCCTCTGAACAACTGTTGTGTGAGAGACTCCCTCGCTCACTGGACAAGCTGCCCTGTTGTTGGTTGGTGGCAGAGAATGTGCCCATTCTGTGCCAAAGGGGGAAAGGCAGCGCAGACTGTGGCTCTGAACACACAATAAAGGTTCATGTTGGTGTCCGCCACTGCATTACCTCTGTCGTAGCAGTGAAAGCGGCCGAGGTGTTATTCCTCCCTACTGCAGGGGAGGTGGGATGCAGAGAAGAAGGAACAGGAAGGAAGAAATCATGTCAAAATGCTGTCACTAATAATGTTTGGTTTAACTTTTTTTCTTCCTCTGGAGATGAGCAAGTGCAGCCCCAGTGTGGCCTGGCTGGGGCGCAGGGGGTGTGTGTTGGGAGACTGGATGGGGTTAGCAAGCCCCATGCTCTGCTGGTGGTAGAAGGTGGCCTTTCTCTGGCCAGTCCTGAGAGTGAGCTGGTGTGGTGAGGGGCTGTGCACAGGGGTGCCGGAGATGAGAGGAGCAACTGTCTGGCCTGGGTGGTCAGGAATAGATGGAGGCTGCTCAGGGCACCGCAGTGTTGCTGCCATATAAGGCTGCTCAGCCGCCTCTGGCTCGCCAGGCTGGAAGACCACTTAAAAGGGAAAATCAATACAATAAACTGCCTCTGCTAGTGTCCCTCCAAAGCAAAATCCAGTTTTGCGGCTAGGTGGTTTGAGTGTAGGCTGGGTAGTGCATAAAAACCATCTACGGCTAGCTCGTTCCTGCCCTGCTTGTCACAAACTGCTGTAGAAGAAAACCCAGTTGCTAGAGAAAAGTCTGTGGTGGCTCCAGAGCCTTCCACTTCAACTTTAATTTTTAACTGTACTTAAGTATTTTATTATTTCAGAGCTCAGTATTTTACAACATTCCAGTACACCTTTAAGCTTACATCATTTGGGATAATTCAAGATGAGAACAGAGAGGTAGTCATGCATTGATTTCCCATTATTCTTGTACTTTCTTGGCAAACTAAACGCTTTATATTTTTTTTCCATGAAGTAAAAAATGTACAGCTGTTTATGTTTAAAGGGTTTGGAGGAAATAAATGCCTCTATTCCACCCTCCCTTGTGATTTTTTTTTCCTTCCTTATTTTTCTTCTATCTATACTTGTGTATGTGAGCTAAACTGAAGGAATATATTGGAGGCCTGATTGCTAAATTTCTCTTTGGAAACCATTTTCTTTTAAAACAGTGCACCATGATTCCCCAGGAATCTTTTTTCCCCCTGGACTATTGAGGTGCATCGGTGTTTTTATGTAACTCTGTTTACTAGTTACTAAGTTAACTTCTGTTCAACAGTGGGAGAAAAGCGCTTTACCGTCAACTTTTTTCTTATCAGGAAGAAAATAGATTGTATGCTGAAAATTAGAAATTTGTGCTTGAGAACGTTTTGTATCGGTTTCCGGGCTGTAAATACTTGCAGATCCCGGTGAAGTACCCTGTTTGGGGTGGCCAGCCCTGCCAGGCTTCTCGCTGTGCCCGGCGAGGCCCTGGGGAGTGAAGCGGCCAAGTGCTGCCGGCTCGTCCCCTGCCCTGCGGGGTCGCCCCTCTCGCCCCACCCGGGGAAAGGACGGACGGACTTAGGCCACAGACCAGGTTTCGGGTCTCGCAGGGTGCCGAGGTCCGGCGTGGGCCGGGCGCGCAGACGGGAGGCTCCCAGGCCGCCGCCACACGTGGCCCGCCGCTCCGCCCCCGCGGGACGTGGCCTCCTCCCCGCCCCTTCCCGCCGCCGTGCTCCTCTCGCTCGGCTCCCGGCAGCGCGGATCGGCGCGTCCCAGCTCCTCCCCGCCCCGGCGGAGCGCCGGCACCGCGCACGCTTATGTAAGCGGCGGCGGCAGCCCGCTATGACCCAGCAGCGGAGACGCGCCGGGGCCTCCGCGGCGGGCCCAGCTGCGCGCTAACCCGCGCCGGCCCCACAAAGGGCGGGCGGCGAGCTCTCCTCCTTCTCCTCCTCCCCCAGCTCCGCCGTCCCCGCCCCCGGCGCGGCCACCCGGCCCGGCCCGACCCGGAAGCGGCGCGGCGAGAACCATTTTCCTTGTGAGTTCAAAGGCGGA